>JAMZAV010002637.1:0-167709 GCA_024449915.1 Sweltsa coloradensis
AAATGTAAATTTACATAAATTGAACAACTAGGTAACAATATAAAAGTTATTTCTGTACTGAAGGAAAGGTTACACAAATGTGGCATACCTACAAATTATTACTCCAAACGGGAAAATATAATTAGTATTGTGCACAATTGCTCATATCCTGGCAATGTAACGTGTACCCAGAGAGCGATACGTTGAGGTGTCAATGGTGGAGGTGCCGGCTCGGTTACAGTTACAGTTACAATTAAACTAGGAGTGAATGAATAAATGAATCTGAGCTTAACGTTTATCATATATTATATGCTTGAAACCTACAGTAGAGAATAGAATACTAGTATGAGACGCTGGAAAGCGAAGCACTTACTTGCCATGGTGATAACCACTTTACTTTCTTAATTACACCAACGTTAGGTCGCCGATACTTTGCAATGTAGCAGGTTATTTAACAAGCTGTTGCTAGCTAGTGAAGGATGGTGTTAACTATGAATATTGTTCGTCCAATACACATTTCTGGGATGGAGAGAAGCGTAATAGTTTAGTTTTAGAAATTATGTTTTATTCGGCCAACAAGTTTTATACGGGACTATATCAATAAAAATGCCATAACCCCTCCTTATCTTTTGAATATATCACATATATTTCGTAAGCAATGTTTACTGTTGATGAATAAAGGAAGAACTAAAGAAATTAACCTTAGACATCAGTCAAACGAAAATTGATGCAATCTGTGTGTGTGTCATCGAGAAAAGAATGCGCGATCTTCTATTGTTTTCTTGGCTTTTACCACATACGACATCGACTACTGAATTGTCTAGGGTCATTTTTTAGTTTACTAAAGATTACATGTTTTGTTAAAAGGTTTTAAGGATATGAACAAAACACATATTTTGTCAATGGCAGTTCACCATTTTTAGGGGAACGTTTTTATTTTATGAACCAAATTTAAAGTTGTGTGGAATACTCATAAAAATTTAACTTTTTAATGCGCCATTTTGTGTTTTATGACTAGGCCAGTTTTTAAAAAAATTCGAACTTTGTGGCCCGACGTGTTAAAAGCTGCCAACAAAGTGATTTGAATAGATTTATACACTCTGAATCCGAAAAACATTGTTGGCAATCGCTATTTTCACTTTTTATACCCTTAAATCTTAAGGGTTGGTTTTGGTCGTCCAGAAGTAATTAAATCGCAGAATCCACAATATATTAACATGAAAACTAAAACAAAATACATAATTTTACTAAGCAAAGATTAATTAATGCAATAAGCTACTTCAAACCTCCGAATAAATTAATTATTGAGGTGTAAAACAGGGGTGCAATAATAAAATATTGTCAGTTTAGTGTATGCAACTATTGTGCAACGCTGTGTATCGAGAACTACTCAACGAAAATAATTCACGTTCCCATGCATGTATGCTCGATACCTGTGGAATGCAATAAAGTTTTTTCAAAGAAGTGTGCCAAAATGCCAATATTACAAATAATATCAAACCGCACTCCCACAGTGCCACGCCGTGTCACTTTGCGACGAATGCGCTCTGCTGATTGTGCAAACCAATGGCATCAGTGCGCTTGTATTTCAAACGTTTCTATTTTATGTTGTTTTGGTAACAAGGGGGAATTTAAGCTTGTGATCTGATGAAATAATCTTCAATTATGTTAGCAGTAGACAATAACAAGAAATAATTTCCTTTTACATATTGTTTGGAACTTCAGCAATATCACTGGATAAAATAATAATTATTTAAAAAATATTTCTTGAACAATTAAAACCAAGGTAGCGACTCCAGTGAGATACTATGATTAAATTTACCGTCACATCGTAGCTCGCTCACTAATCACACCATAGCGCTAATGCTACCATTGTTGCAAGAAAGGATATTGTTTTTCTGCACTTCTCTACGAAAATACACTTAGCACTTTAGGTGCATGAACACCAATCGAGCGGTGGTGTTTTGCATCTTCTAAAATACTCACTCATAGATTTTGTTTCAACATTGATAAGATTTTAATTTATAAATCTTTTCTGAAAAACATGCAGTGATTTTTTCAAAAAGTAGTGACTCCCCGTTATTTCTATACATCTAACTCCCAGAATTGTTCGATGTCGTACTAACTGGGTTGTCTGATAGGCTGAGGATGAAGAAGTGGAGGGCGTAACGGGGGAGGGGGGGGGGGGAGGGCGGATAACAACCGGCGCCGGTTTTTTACGTTTTTGAAACGTAGGCGATTAATGTTAGTCAGAGTAGAAAAATCAGAGTAACATATTCGGATGCCAATGAGTTGTCTCAGACAGAACATTTTTGGGAGTATCAAAAAAATATCGGAGGATATTGTAATGTCATGAGCAGCTTGTCTTACCTTTTATTTTCCTTTGATAGTAACATTTTCCAAATCTTCTTGGTCTACATTGTTGCAGAATATGCATTGCATTGCCAACTGGATAGTCTGTTAGCCTATAAAAAAAAACAATCTACAATAATTGAGTAAAATCTACTTGAAAGATATAGAACGGACAATATAATGGGTATTATTGGCAGGCCGTCGAAACCAAATGTAATAATCTATAATTTTGTAATAATTTTGTGTAATAAAAACATAAGGCAATTAAAAAAATATATTGTCGTCCTCTTATTATATGATAGTCAGGCGCGGTTCTATGGGCAGCTGTTTTTTCTATTTTTATTACTTACGGCATGATAGTGGTCAAAATCATTTTCGTAAACACAAGAAATAAAACTTCCCCTTATCTATTACAATAAATAATTTAAGCATTTCCGCACTGAAAGAACTGTTATGTTGATACAATCAATCATATTGTGTTAATCTTTTTTAAATTTGACAAGCAGGTCGCTGGCGTAGGGTAACGTGTAATCGTTCACTGTATTTTTTTGTGTCATATGAGTGTATATAATTATTAAGGCCCATAAAAATATGTTAACAATGCAGATTAGTTGTGAAAATGTTAAAACCACCCCGTCGATTCTTGCAGCGTTTTAGGCCAAGAGGACTGCCCCCCCCCACCCGTTTTCAAAAGTAGTAATAATAATTATGCCATAATTAAAAAAGATTATTCATTGTCATTGTCAACTCTAACCCAAAATGGTTTCCTACCTAGGAGATCTTGTGTTACTGCCCTGACTGTATGATTGAGATTGGCTACACATGTTAGAAGATTCCACAACTAAACAGGTCGATTGCATTGCTATTGACTGGTCTAAAGCATTTGACCAGGTCCTCATTGCAGACTGCTTTCTAAATTATCTGTGTATGGTGGTCAAGGTAATGTTCTTAAATGGATCAGGTCATTTCTTTCCAATAGAACCCAGTCTGTTATTTTTCATGGAGCCACCTCCCACCGTATTAATTTACTTCCGGTGTGCCTCAGGGTTTCAGTGATAGGTCCTCTCCTGTTCATAATATAATTTCTGGACTTACCACGTGCGTTTCTTCAAAGATGATTCAGTTCGCTGATGATACACCATTTATAGAACCAATTGCCTCTGCGGAAGATATGAAGAGTTCCAAAAGGATTTGGTGTCAATAGAGCGTGGTGTACATTAAACATGATGCAAATTAACTCTGATAAATCGCAATACTACGCTTCTCAAGATCTAGAAACCTTTGGTGTGCACGTATTGCCTACAAGGACCCCGGGTTTCCCCATTTTAATTCTATAAAATTGTTGGGTATTTATATAACTGAAATTTGAAATGGAATGTGCAAAATGATTTGTTCGCAATAGAGCAGCTTCTCTGTTTTGGGATTGTAAATAAGAGTGTTGGGAAGAGAAGGCAACGCACAATAAGAACTGGTTACCTTACCTTGATACGTCCCATTATAACTTACGGTATTCCTGCGTGGCATCCTACAACACAGCAAAAATATGATCAAGCTTGAACGAATTCAGAATAGGGCCACCAAATTGATTTTAGGGAAAGGTAATTTCAATCCTAGTGCTAGTTCACGGCGTAGTATCTGTGACGTTCCTTCCATTGGAAATTTTTGTAATCAAGCTGATGTGAGATTGTTGAGAGGAATGTTGATGTCGATCCTTACCACAGAATATCCATAAGTGAAAGACAACTCCCTAGAAACAACACAGGTGTTCCCTTAATACCACCTAGGGCCAGAACATCGGCGTACCAGAATGGTTTTTTTTTTCGATCTGTTTCGTTGTGGAATCTCCTACCAAGTGATTTGAAAAGTGATAGATGTTTAAACATGGGTATTAGAGGTTTTTTAATTAGCAATTCGTTTTTAGATTTTTTGTTGATGTGGAAGTGTTTTTTAATGTGTTTTATTAATATTGTGTTGTGTTATTTGATATGTACAATAACATGATACGACGTATTTTATAATGTGGGGATTTTTGTGTCCCAAAGGGTAACAGGTACGAAAGTACTACGGGGCAAATGCTTTTTCTTTTGCTCTTGCATTCAAACTATTTCTTTTATAAATCGGCATGTTATGTTAATTGATATGAAAAAAAAAATAATGCAAAATTTTAAATAAAAAAATAAAAAAATTATACAGTCAACTCCCCCTGAAAAATCAGCAAAGCATACAACTGCGAGGCGCGAACCACAACACAACCCAGCATGCATGTATGCGCCTCGCACTGATCACGTGATCGTACGATCGCTGTGATTGGGTTCCGTGGCCGCGCGCTAGGCTCCCCCGTCCCAGGATTATTACACTTTGCGATCTTGTTTCAGTTATTACACAATATCTAAACAACTTATACTGAATACCTTGATGGCACCCTGGCCACAAGCAGTTTGTGATGTTTTGTGGAAAAAATCTCATCTCAATCTTTTACCGTTTAGTACTTGCAATGAGTGAAACATTCTTTAGTGCTCAGCAAAAACTTGAAAAATTTGCGTTCGAACTGTTTCGAGGGCCCATTTCTTGTGTAATTTTGATACAATCTGAAAATCTGAATTAGCCAAATTCTTGAAATACTTTTTTCTACCAATTGATTTTTTTAAAGTTTATTCTAGGAGAATATCTCACTATTTATGAATTATTAATAATTATTGGGGAAAATGCTACTTTTAGGGGTTTGGGGGGTTTGGGAGTAAATATCCAAAATATACATGCCCCAAAAATGTTTGTCGTATGAGGACATTCTTCTGAGTAGGAATAAACTTTGGTGTCAGCTTTAACACCCCGGTACACCACTATTTAGAAGGAGACACATTTTTTCAAAACTGCCCAGCCTATATATTTTGTGTTGTCAAACCATGGAGTTTAATTGGTCAAACTACGTTTTTATGATCTAAATAGAGATCAGCCACAAAGATGTACACCTCCAAAAATAATTCTTGTTTGTTACTTTTTAATTGTACCGTCTATCCTTACTTACTCTCTACCGTCGTAACTTAATGTATTTCACTTCACATGCTCACTATACTTGCTGATAAGCTATGGCATACTTAAATGTAATACACAACGGGACTCTTGCTTAATTGAATACACGTTTCATTGTATCATTATTGTAAATTGAACAAAGCCGTTTCAAAACTAATTGTCATAATAGGACAAGTCCTAATTGGTTTATTCAATGTGTTTATATAGGCTAAGTGGTTAAGGTAATTGTATCATTGGTATAATTGGGTCAAGGTAATGGTGGCTGGACGCTAAATTTTGAGAATTTGTGAATTCCTTATTTATTAAGTAATGTGTGTCGTTTTAAATGGTATTAAATGGTTCCTGTTGTCATAAAGCTACTCACATAAATAAAAAGCACCACGGGCTTTTTCCTGGCATTTACAAAGAAAACTGATCACTTTCAAATGTAATCGGATATAAGTACATACTTTGTGTACCACCGTTCTAAACAACAGACCATTTATTCGATATTGTAACCAAACAAAGCGATTTCATTGGGAATAATCGTTCCAACTTTCACTGCCAGTGAAAACAATTTGTATCCACGCCATTCCATAGAACAAATAACAAAAAATTCAAAAGCAAAAACCGATAACCAATTAATCATGAATTTAGACAGACCTAGGTTGGAAAATTGATTAATGTGATTGAGTTGGACATGTTCTTTGTTGCCATTATATAACATCACTGTGCTTGGTGTGATAGCTTAGATACGTCGTTAATGTCACTCGTAAGTGATGGTTTTAGAAATAATTTACACGAGACCAAAACGAGAGTTGAATATTAATACACATAACTCTGAGTAACGCAAGTAACTTCACATTTCTTATCGCAGGATTGCAGCCTTGCTTTCGAGCAGCTGCAAATACTGTATAAGAGAATGCATTAAAAACAATCACTTTTATTCCGCCGTTACATCCAAAAATATGCACAATATTCTGCAATACTCATCTATATATTACTTTGATTATTCATGAAAATATATTTTATAAACATTTTATTTGACTTCAAAAAGTGTTATTTACTTGTTGATATTAGTAATTTGACTGCACATTTTTAGCATTTGTGCGGTGTGGGAAAGTGTTTTTCTGCCCCAAACAATTAAATTTCGACATATTTAAGATATCTTTAGTTGATGCATCCAGGCAGATACAAGTGAAGTGAACATTTTAAGACAAAAACTATGAAATAGCAAAGTTTCATTTTATTGACGGTAGACCTACGTAAATTTTGACTTACCGAACTTTCATGCAAGATCGTTTGTCAGTATATGTTTGTTTGAAATATATTGAGACATCAAATATCAATTATACCAATTAGATCAAAATACTCCTAAACTTTGATACTTTACAACATTTAGCACACATTTTCAATACCTATATCGGTAAACTCGAAATAGCTACCATTCTCCCGAAATATTGTTAATTGTTCCTGGTGTATGTACAAACATTAAATTGAATCGATGTTTGTAAGTTGTACATAATAATAAAATCATCCAATAGCGTAGTTCGTATAACAGCTAAGAATACTATTCCAAGATGAAAACCCGTCATCTAACACTTTAGAAATCGAAACTCGCGCGAAGACAATATGGTCTATCTATACTACTAGTTTTACACCTAATCGAGCAGGGGTGAGACGCCGTTAAAACGTACTTAAGACCCTCGACCTGTGGCTGACTTTACGGTGCTGACGCCTCCCCCTCCCCCCTCTCGCCCCGCTTGAGAACTTTGAACCAAACGTGAACCTCAAGGAATCAAGTCTCCCAGCTTCGTGGATGTGATATTAACAACCTCATATATTTTAAATCTAAATGTAAACGTATAATACTATACGAACACTATTTGCAAATTGTAATGAACGTTTGATGCAGTTTTGGTGGAGGTGCCGGGTCATGGCTATATTTATTTTGTTACATAGTTGAATAGATTTTAGATATTTTGTGAAAGTATTGTAAATAGATAGTGATTATGGATTGCTGTCAGACGTTAGTTTTTATTCGTTCGTATTGCGGTTTGAGAAAAATATCAATAAACATTTAGCTTTAAACGGTAACATTGCTCATTTTACGCACTTTTAAAATTCACAGCCAATTTTAGTCAAATCTATTTGTGATTTTATATAATTGTGTAAAAATTAATTGTGAATGCAACTTTCAAAGCACTATTCCATTAATTGATTATAGAAAACAAACAAAAAATAAATTAAATTTTATAGAATTTAAAATCTGACAAAATGGTCAAAAACACCAAAATAACCATGCATTTTGTGACTGACCTATGATAAATATTTAAAAATCTGAATGATAGGGAGGTACAGATGTCTTTAATGATCAAGTATGTCAAGTGGTATAAAGATGCTTCCTGTTAAACGAAATAATTTTCTGCTATAGTTGTATTAAACAATGCTATATGACTCACGTATATCAATTCATACTATTTAAATGTTAATTCAGGTTGATGTGTATATAGAATATTACGTTACCATTAAGTACTTGACGTCAGTAAACTAAATATCGCATAAGCCTATCATTTTTTCATAAAATCAGATTCACACAACTACCACAAATCCACAAAATTCGTCACCCTGCTGAAAGTATGAATAATATTATGTGACGTTAATTTAATAAAGTTAAAATATAACATAGTGGAAAATACGAGAGTTGGCTGGTTGAATACTTTAAAACTAACTGAAAATCTGCAGCTCATCTTCCGACGTATAATGATTTAACGTCTTCAACGAACATCCTTACAAGCGTTATTGGCGCTGAGTCCGATCGTTTAACGATGCTTTCTTGACAATACTGGAAGCAAGCCAGCCAGCGGTAATGAACATCTTATCTACGGTCGGTCCGACTCAACTATTTCTCGACAGGATAATCTGGCGAGCCGTGCTAAAATATTCGTGAAAACACAATCACTCACAGCTAACTTCATATACAATATAGTAAGACGTACTGTATATATTTCGCATAAGTAATTTGAATGGTAGCTTTGAAAGTTTCCAACAAGACATCCATCAATGTCTCTAAAATAATGTGCTCATTTTATGGCTACACCAGTGTCCTTAGGGCTACGTAATTAAATGCGTTAGAGAGCACTTCAAAATATGTATGCACACTAGTGTCGATGTGCATGGGTTTACCTGAGGGACTATTTCCTCATTCAAACGGCTTGTCAATCGAGAGTTTAGTAAATATTAACATTCCTGCGTGTCAGTGCAGTAAATGTTTACCGTGGAGTTCTAATTAATTTCTTGTCACTGTAAGTTGAGACATGAGTTGTTCTACGTGCAAAGTTGTGGCTGTCAATCGACAAGTTGTCTTTTGAATCACAAAATAGGCCACCGGTTATGGCACTGTGCGATTGAGCATGCATGTTATTTAGCAGGTTGTGTGGCTGTTCAGTATGATTAAAATAAATAAAACAACTGAAATACGTACACGAGTAAGTACTATTGCTTCATTCCATAGCATTCCATACATTTTTTCAATTAGAAAAACCGTACCTCGACTTTTTAAATGTTCACAATGTTTTAGCTGAATTTTTTCCAACTATTTATTAATGTAATGTAATCATTATTGTTACCTGCCACAGATGTGTAGAAAACTGTTCAAATGACGCCTTCTCAATTTGGAAATAAAATTGAAGCCAACTATTCAAGTTTATATACATGATATTTTTCGATGCTTATTTATCCCACTGCGAATATATTATATGGTGCTACTAAAAGTGTAAGAGTCCCAAAATATACTGCAATTCAATTCATTTTGAAGCCATGCTGGCTTTCCAATGTATTTATTTTCGGTCGAATGCATTATCTGGCAGAGCCCCGTTATAACGTAATACTAGAGATTACGGAAGCCAAGGAAAGCTTATTTACTTCCCCCTAAAATCTTATGGAGTTTTCTTAAGGCTTTGCCCACAATTGATTTGACCGGAGACGTAAGCGGATGACGCATGGCGGAACATCGTTGGGAGTCGTCCCTCCACCGGGCAAACATCAAAGAGGTTCGCAGCTTGCATGCTTCGTTTAAGATTAGGTCAAACGTGGATAGAACGTCAAATTACCCACACATTTTGTCAACTTCAGTGAAAACCTACGATCGTACACGGTACAGTGGTTATCAGAACAATAAAAGAAATACTTATGGATGTTCAGACTTTCTCCTTGAATTTGAAGAAAACACAACTAATTTAGACTTGCCGTTCGATACGATTTTCAATATCGATAATCGCACACGTGGTATCGATTTTCAATTTAAATTTAAAAAAAAATCAAATACTAAATACAGTTTTTACAACATTTGTTGTCATATCGCCATTTCTGCTTAAGATGCCACACATTTGCACATGACCAACAGTCTCTAAAATGTTAATCAAACTTAGCATATTGTGAAGATAAGATTACAAATGTCTGTATTGTACAACATGGCTAGTAAATATGTACCCACACCTAACAAAAACTTGTAATATATATTTTTTTAAAAAGAACGCTCATATTTAAATGTACTAAAAAGTAAAAAATAAATTTTTGACCAACAAATTTTTGCCTTACTCGGAAAATAAAAGCGGTACGGTATTGACATAGATTGCAGAATTTTGTTGTACATGGAGGGAAAGCGCCCAACGCTTTTATTTTCCGAGTAAGACAAAAATTTGGTGGGCGAAAATTTATTTTTTACTTTTCGTACATTTAAATATGAGCGTTGTTTTTTTTAAATATTTTTTTCATGTAATATTATTTTATTCTTTTTAGTCTGAACGAATGTTGTAATCGAATATGTGCTCACTGGACGCGTCCGAATTTCTGCATCTCGTTGGCCTATCCTCACTAGCTGTGACAAATTTCCCATATGAAGCTTTGTTTGATTAATTAATTATGATGAATTAATTGATACACTATAGTGAATGTGATAAATTGATTCATGTATTGTCATCAAGAATATACGTCTGTGTGAAAAATTTCAGCTCGATCGGAAATTTGGAAGTGGGTGAAATATCTATTCCCATATAAATCTCAGATTTATTAATTATGATGAATTAATTGATTAATTAGTGAATCTGTTAATTAATTCATCTATTGTCATCAAGAATATGTATGTGTGAAAAATTTCAGATCGATTTTGAAGGGATATCGATTATAAGATTCCGTCTAGACAGACAGACAGACAAACAAACACATGAAGCTAATATATTAAGCGTTGTAAAAAAAAATACAGCCAAACCCTAGACACTCAAAAGCAATGAGATCGAAAACAAGAGCCAAGCTCATGTACCCTTCTACATTTGCGCAATTTTAATTCATAAACTTACGACCCCATTTTCTCACTGGAGGTCAAAACGTAAAAATAATTAAAAAATACATATTTTCACGATCATTGGAAGCGAAGATTCCATTCCACTACACTGGAGAAAAAAATCCGGAATGTTTTTCTTTTTTTTTGGTATTTTTGTGTGCCTGTTAACACGATTACGGCTAAACCGATACTCCAATTGCAATAAAATTTTCTGGAAACCTTCGAAATCTTTGAACTTAGAACTGCCACGTTTTTGAGCGCAATAGAAAAATTATTTCCCATAAAAATCGTATTTTTACGATTTTTTTCGATTTTTACAAAATGTTTACGACTTATACCACCTACATGCATTATCCGATTGTAATGATTTGTTCACAAAACCTTTATTTTATGAATTATAATATATTTGTGTGAAGTTTGAGGGTAATCGAAAAATTATTTGTTATGAAAATTGCAGTTTTACGATTGTTTTCGATTTTTAAAATTTCTTCGACTTATAACACCTACATGCTTTATCCGATTGTTTTGATTTTTTACAGAACCTTATTTTATGAATTGATATATTCGTGTGAAATTTGAGCTGAATCGAAAAATTATTTCTCGTGATAATTGCAATTTTACAATTTAAATAAAAAATTATTCGATTATAACACCGTCATGCTTTATCCGATTGTAATGATTTTTTTCACAGAACCTTAATTTTATAAATAAAAATATTCGTTTAAAATTTGAGCGTAATCGAAAAATTATTTCTCATGAAAATTGCAATTTTACGCTTTTATTCGTTTTTTTTTAAATTACGCTCATCCAACAACGCGCCTGAAAAAGCGTTTGCGAAGCTTCCTAGTTTAAAAAATATTATTATTATTACTATTATCATCATCATTCTTCTTCTTCTTTATCTTCTGCTTCTTCTTCTTCGTCTTCTCTTCTCTTCTTCTTCTTCTTCTTCTTCTTCTTCTTCTTCTTCTTCTTCTTCTTCTTCTTCTCTTCTTCTTCTTCTTCTTCTTCTTCTTCTCTTCTTATTATTATTATTATAGCCCCAAGAAAGTGGAGTTCGACGGAGTGATCGGATAAGCACCAGAAATTCTCAAATGTGAGGTTGATCTGGTTGTAAAAAAGACTTCATTAGAATGTAATGCAATTTTATAGAAGGCGGAGCCTGATCATGGTAACTGTTTGTTTTGTTGTTGTTATTTTGTTTTTCTATGGGAAGCCTTGTCTTGGCTTATATTTTTGTAAGTTTTTAATTTTATTTCTTGTTTTCTGAGGATAGCCCACACAGTTGGGCTGAAACGTCAAACGCAATAAAAGCAGAATCGACGCGGCGAAATGTCCCGACCAGTTAATTGTGTTAATTATTTACCGGGCCGCGAAAGCCTTAAATTTGAAATTATTATTATTATTATTATTATTATTATTATTATTATTATTATTATTATTATTATTATTATTATTATTATTATTATTATTATTATTATTATTATTATAATGACCAACTATATTGTTTAAGGGAAACAATTTAATTGTAAATCAAATTTTATTCAGGTCAGTGAAGATCAAATTAGGTCAAATTGTGTTTTTCACCTAAAATCGACTAAAATTGACAATTTTTATTTTTTAAATCTGATACGTAATAATGATTGTGGTAAGTACCCTTTTGGGGGTCAAAATGTTACTAAAGGTCAAATTGTTTTTGAGATAATAGCGCCATTTTAGACCCACTATAGTGCATTTGGAGGTACAAGCATGAAAATGGTTAATAATGTACTTAATTACTGACTTATTGAAAATTGATATGGATCCACTGCTAAATCGACGCCATTTTCTCACTGGAGGTCAAAATGTAAAAAATATTGAAAAAAAACTTTTTTTAAAAATTTGTATCTTTTGTTTGTATTTTAGCCATATATCATGACTTAAGCGGAAAAAATCAAATTGTAAAACAAAATTTTATTCGGTCAGTGAAGATCGTGGTTTTAATTTTTTTTTTAAATAACAAAATAAATAAAATTGTCAATTTTGGTCGATTTTAGATGAAAAACACAATTTGACTTATTTTGACCTTCATTGACCTGAATAAAATTTTGTGCTACAATTTAATTTTGTCCATTAAAAATTTAGTTGGTCATAAATATGGCTAAAATAATTGAAAAAATATATATCGTGGAAATATGTCTTTTTCGATGATTTTTACATTTTGACCTCCAGTGACAAAATGTGATCGATTCATCGGTGGATCCATATCAGTTTTCTATGTCAGTAATAAAGTACCTTTTTACCAATTTCATGCCTGTACCCCCAAATGCACTATAGTGGGTCTAACACACAAATGCCAAATGCACGTTATTTTCTTGGACAACACACTGTGAATAGAATAACAGCCAATGTAATTGGAAGTTTGCTTGTGGTGATACTGTATCACCCACCTAGTATGTTTCACAACATGTGTACACCGGCATTCCATGAATTTTGAATGTGTTTTATTGTTACAATTACTTGGCGGAACACAGTTTGGGTGTGTGAAGTAATTGTTTACTAACACCCGCCCGAGGGAACAATGATTTGTGAAGTGAGAGAGTAACATAAAATGTTATAGGCTCATGGGAACGGGAATATACCATTTATTTGAGTAATCATTTCATTGTAAAGAAAACATTTTTACCCAACGCGACGCGCGTTTGTCTTTAGGAGCATCTTCAAGAGTGAACAGTTGGGTAGTAAGTGCTGCGTGTCGCGTTGATCAACTAAAAGCGAGGAGCAGCTGACGATCTTCTTTGTGTGTGCAGCCAACCATCTCCGTAGAAGGTAACAGTCGGCTTTGCAATTTACCGTCCATCATATCATCAATCCTCAAAAGACTTCTAAGCGACCAGACCTAGGGAAAGGAAACACACTCTCCTTAACGCACAAGGTAACCACGAAAATAGATCTTGGGTATTCAACTGCACAAACATCTTCGGATGAACATTTAACACGAGGCTGAGATAATTCTCCTTGTTTCAGTAAGACTGGCGGCCTGTAATTTAAAAAAATATAAAAATATAAATGGTTCTAGAACAAAAAAAAACATTTTGTAAGAGCTCTCTATGTACAAATTAACTATAGGGCTGGGCAAAGGAATGTACATTTCGATGTATGGGAGTGTTTTCCATGTCGATATTTGGACTCCATATCGAAATTTAGTCGGAAAAAATATTTAAAAAATGTGGAACGAGGATTTGGTAATTTAAATTTATAATTAGAAAGAAACTACTTTTTTCAAACAACTGTAAACGCAATGTCGACAAGGCCGATACTGCCACAGGTGTCGAGATAAGTTGCGTATTGAGTAATGAATGATGATTAACTGTACCTCAGATAAAATGAACATTATGTCAAAAGTAGAAGTAATTTATGGGAAAGAAATAATGGAAAAAGTTTTATAATTTATCGGCAGTGTAGCCATAAATCTTCATGCAATACAACCTCAAACTCAATATCCTGCCAGTGTAGCTGTTTCTTGTCTCGGCGCTCGTCAAGCGTCCATGAGAATCAGCCACCTCTCTGTTATCTATCTGCCACATGGTAAAACTTCAGATGCGGAGTAAAACCATTATAATATGCAATATGAATATTAAATGTCGAAAAAATAAAGCAACAGCGAGGAGTTTATTTTTGATCCAATCTGTAAAGGATGTGTCCGCAATCCCCCCCCTTTCCCCCCGCCACCAACATCACCCACATTTCCCATATTAATCATATAAATATTTTATTTGTTTCAGGTTTGGACTGGAGATCGAACAATGATGTAAATCAAGTAAAACCGCTGCACTTACTAACCTTGCATAGAGGTACCAGATACCTGCAGAACAACGGCATGTCATATTTCGCATTTGCATCGGCACACCTGTAGTACCTTATCAATTTTTCGTAAATATTTTGTAATTTTCATCTGTATATTAATATACTTGTTTGAAATCACCCCAAACATTCCATTATCATAATATTTACATCATTTTTACAACAATGATCACACCGATTAATTAATTAACTTGTTATAATAATAATCTCAAACTCATTCTGCACACCGATATCTATAGGGTATTAACTGTTTTGTGCCAATGTTTCCTCACTTTTCCATTGGTATTCCTACTTTTCATTTACCCTCTACCACCGTTTCAAAATCTCTTCTGTGTATCATAATTTAGAAAGAAATATTTTGCATTGAGTAGTATGCTTGAGCCCCGTGGTAATCCAGTACTCATTGGCAAGCCCTCGATTAAGTTTGAATGCACATTGGTAGCGTCAGATTGTATAAAGAGTGTGGTAGGTGTAGAAGCCACGGCGGATTAACCTCTGATTGATGTACCGAGTATATTTGGCGTTCTATGGAGAATGTTTATTGATTTCCCATACAAATATCATCTATTTATCGTTGCGATTACCCATGTAGCAAAAGAATAAGAGCTAATGACTCAGTGAGCGTGTAAGTCTAAATAAAAACATATTTCAGTAATCAAGTAACCTATAAAAAACCTAACCTCTAAACATAATCTATAATAGTGGTGTTAAATTTTTAAGTTATCTCCACACTTCACATTGAGCATATAGACCGGGACCCCCAATTAGTGAGATCCCTCCCCCCCCCCCCCCTCCGGTCAATTTGGGGCCATTTTGACTTTAGATTTTGGGAAAAGTAAAAAATGGTACTTCCGGGACATACAAGAAAATGAAAATGTGGGTGACATTCTATTTTTCATTACTTACACGAATCTGAAGTCTAAAATAGATTTCGTACAACGGTTTGGCCATGGAAAAAAAGGTTGAAAACACCCCCTTAAAATTGACCCTATAGGCCTTTGGGCACCCCTGTACACCGCATCCACCACTGGCCAACTGGCCAACAAGTGGATTTCTACACCAAAATAATAACCTTTTCAGAATATATAAGTTTTAATCTAAACGGGCAATTTGGGGCCATTTTGACTTTTTTTGAAAAGCCGAAACCGGTATTTCTGGGATATACAAGAAAATAAAAATGTGGATAAAATTCTATTTTTCATTCCTTTCACCAATCAAAAATAAAAAATAGATTCCGTTCAACGGTTTGGCCTTGAAAAAAGGTTAAAACATTCGGCACAATTGATCCTTTGGGCACTCCTGTACCCCGCACCCACCACTAACCAACTGGCCAACATGTGAATTTCTACTCCAAAATAATCAACATAATACATGGGTCTCCATTTCTCCGCAGGGGAAATGGGGATGGGGGGAGAGGGTTTTCCTACCTGGGAGCTGGTCTAATAATGAGTAGCAAGTATAAAACGATGAAGTGTTAAAAACGTGATGTAAAAACGTTGATGTACGTTGAGATGTAGAGGAATTCTCGATAGGATAGGAAGGGATTAGAACAAGGATAGGAAGGGATTAGAACACACATTTTGGCAGCTGGCAAATAGCTATTCGATCGGCCGGGAAGTATGACGTAAATTTTGTAACTTTCCATAGATTTCAATAAAGCGTTTAAGGCCCTTTAGTCATAGACTAGGGAAACGCCAAAGTCGTTGTTAGACGAGTGAGTGAGCCATGTGTTGAGTGCGCCGGAACATTTGCATTTAAGTTTGATTATAATATTCGTATAAATAATAGGGTATTTAAGTTTAGGTCATAGCTTAGGCCATAATGCTCCACTGTAGCCTATGATAGGCTAGGGAGGTAAAAGGTAGGGGAAGAAAAGGAATGTTACCGGGTACTCAACACATGGCTCACTCACTCGTCTAACAACGACTTTGGCGTTTCCCTAGTTTTATAAACAAACAGAAAGCACGCCAATTAATGGCGGCGTAGAATGTGTTTTTGTTTGCAAAAATAACAAATTATAACGGCCCATTCTATGTTTTAATTATTCCTGTTTGATCTTTAATTGTTTGTACCAAGGCAGTGATCAAGATCCACGAATCTCAATGGAGTTTCTACAAACCATGAATGTAACTATTTTTAGTCCATGCACAAACCAATCGTATCTTCTGTCGCTAAACGCAAATTTGTATAGTATAAAAAATTACAAAAGACATAAAAATTGTATGGGATTATTCATGTACATCGTACTTTATTTCGCATGCCAACCATCTAGGTTAATAATATTAATTACAAATAAATAAATAATTTCTGTAGTGTTTTAACATTGCAGAATAGTATAAGAAACATAGCCAGTACGAGAACGAGCTAAGATTGCAAGGTTTACTCAATCTCCGTGCGGAGTTTTGGGTAATCTTGAGCGTGCGAGTTTCGATGCATCTTGGCCAGTGCCGCGCACCTCTTGACATTCCAAAAATTATAATTCTTCCCGAAAAAACATTGTTGTTAAAATAGAACCTACACATTTAAGCCTATTTATCAATTTATTATTTACCTACCTAAGGTCTCCCTAGCCTATCATAGACTAAAGTGGTGCATTATTACCTTACAGTTGACGTGCCCTTATACCAACTAAACTTAAAACCTTTTATCTATACCGATATAATTATCAAACTTAAATGCAAATGTTGCCGTGTACTCAACACATGACTCGCTCACTCGTCTAACAACGACTTTGGCGTTTCCCTAGTCGAGTTGGCTAAAGCGCACTTATAGCCGAAATGTGGGAGACGTGGGTTTAATGGTCGGGAAAGATTTTGTAATTTCTGGATTGTATTTTTTAAATTATTTAACATGTTTTGAAATGCATATAACGCAGTGTAGTCCATCATCTGTGACAATACTACGGAAAACATGGCCAGTAGGAAATACGTGAAAATATTGCAAGGTTTACCCAATCTACGAGCGGAATTTGGGGGTACCTTGACGTCCAACATTCTATTAACCTTGGACACGGCATTTCACAGCCAGGTAAATAACAAACAAAATATATTATTTCAAAATAAAAACCATTGTCGTTAAAATAATTCCCATACATTTCAACGAATTTTTCAGTTTTTTATTTCTTGCAGGTTTAAATCGTAACAGATTGTGCTCATTTTGTTAGCAGTTCTCAGTTACCTGGTCACTGATGTCTGTTTAAAATTTCAGCTCGGTCTATTTGGCCGTTCGGCCGTATGAGCCTGGACAGACAGACAGACAGACAGACAGACAGACAGACAGACAGACAGACAGACAGACAGACAGACAGACAGACAGACAGACAGACAGACAGACAGACAGACAGACAGACAGACAGACAGACAGACATTTAACATTTAACATTTAACATTTAACAGAATTAATCACGACCAAGGACCGATCGAGTAGCGTTGTAGACTACGTTCGCTGCGCTCACTCGTCTAATTATCGGAAGAATCCAGGAAACAAATTCACGAAAATGGTAAATTTTAGACTTTTTAACAAAATCAAAAATCGTATAAAAGTTTTTAGAAAAATATGAATTTAGTGACCTTCTCCTCCGTTTCCGTGACACTAAATTTCACACACCTGTGGTGTCAGTCAGCCGAGCGAAAAGAAAATCGCGAAACACGCATGTTATAATATATCCTCATAAGATAACATGTTATAAAGGGATGGCTGTCATTTGTCAAGAAGAATGTATGTCGTGCAAGTTAAGAATAACAACCGACAGGTGAACCAAGAAGAACATACATTTATCGTGGGAAACCCTGCCAGGGTGCAAAGCGCGCCCCTTTTTAGGTGTTAACGCTTGAGCCACCGCTGTGGGTACGAACACACTGCACAAGGCAACACTGAGCATTGCTTATGGATGTTGTATGAAACTTGAGTCAGCAAGAGACGTGAATCTGTATGATGTATGTGGTTGGTATTTGTGTTGTGACAATCATTTCAAGATTAAAAACATCATGCTGGTTGGTGCTGCTTTGTAGGGAAAACTGTATAGAGTTTATAATTAATTCGTTGGCATATAATATTATTTATCAAATAACGACACTCGATCGCGTTCGATGGCTCGGAGCTGACGTGCTGTTGTTAAACACTTACCGACAACACTTCAGTTAATTTGTCAATCGGTTGAATTGGCCGATACAATCACCACTTGACGAAAAAAGGCAAATATCAACTCGAAAACACTGATTGGTTGATTGACATGATATTTTTAGGCGCGAAAAAGATAAGTCCGCAGCTACTAAGTAGGAGAGTATTTCAATCCCCGTAACTAGAGGCGAGCTCTGGCATTCTTCGTCGTCAGAGATCCCTACATCTTACAATTTGCATATTGTCTAGAAATTTAAGCAACATTCTAGATGAAAACTTATATGAACTGTATACATAAGTAAGTTATGTTTAGAAAATCGGGGAATTAGATTTCTTGGAATTCTGTAAAACAAGTCACAAAGAAAGATTTTATAAGGATTGCTCTAACACAGGTTAGGGACATTGCGAGTTTTAGTAGAGTACCATTTCCTTCATTTGTCAACCACTACGCCCGGAGCAATCTCGTTAAAGTTTTCGGAAAGTACGTACGACTTTTTTCAAAAACAAAACTTATAACAAGCGTCTAGAGAGAGTTGTTATCACTAACTTTAACATTTATCATCTACGTCAGAAAATAAAAACAATGACGATGAGAAACCACGAGTTATATGCAATGCCTGAGGAATACACTTGGCGCGTCTAGATAATGAGATATTGTGATACAGTCAAATTAAATTGCCAAGCTCATAAATGTTAAAAAGTGGGGTTTAACATATGATACATCTTTTAAATCCGAATCTTATATTATCATAATTTATTTGTGATTGTTTATCTGAAATGAATTAAAAAATAAATGAATTTGTATAGAGAGTCTATCCTCTCAGTCACAACTAGTTTGAAGAGAGAAACTTGAATTTACAGCGGACAGAGGCCAAACCAACCCCTTTTACTACCAAATAATGGGCAACCAGAGATTAATATTTGAAAAAATGAAATATTGCCAGGTAGTTGGGCGCGATTCATTCTCGGGCGACGCCAGAACCAACAATTTTTTCTTCTAAAAACAAAAACTGTTCGACATTTATTGCTAGGAGGGCTCACCGTGTACACTTACCTAACCCAAGAATGATATTTGAACATAATACAAATAAAATACCCCTTCATTAATTCTGTTTCATTGCAAACTGCACAAGTTAGTATTATTTATTCCAATACGGCCATTAATATAATTCATAATCACATAGCTGGTGCCAAGAATTAGAGTTCCATTAGTAACGTTAAATGTCTTTATTACCATTAGGAATTATTATCTACACAAATTGCAACATAAAATAAATATAATATTTCAAACATTAAACATTTGTATAACACATATAAATGTAATACAAAATGTTTCAGACATGCGATGTCAGTCGTCCGTAATGATGCAATTGTAATATAACACCCTGTAGTGAAAGTTTGTGGGTGAATCTCTCTAATTGGAAATTACTCGCCTCCCATCCAGCTCCAAGGCTTCACACGTAGCTTGGCGACTCCCGGAATAAATACGCTTAATTTGCAAAGTGCATTAGTCGACCGCGCGTACTATGTGTATCTTGCTGCTAGCTTCACACTAGTTTAGCAACATTATCTGGGCATCCGCTCCCTAGACCTCGATAGACGCAAGGGGGAGGGGGCGGGTACTTCGCACCCATACTAGATGCTGTTAATGTGCTTACCATCAAGAAACTTTGTAATTGAAACTCGCAACTCCTTTAACGCCGGTCGAAGCACTGATGTCTAAGTTTGTGCTAAGCCTATTTAGGAGAGGGTCAGGTAGAAGATAACAATGCTCCATCCTATCGCCAGTCGACGGGTATAAGCCCCTCTTTTGACTACATAAATCTAGATTTAGAGTAGGTTCAAACGTGGTGGGTACAATGCTACCATGTTTACTTACCTACAAACTACAACACTCCCACATACGAAACATAAACGTTAAGCCCACTCAATGCAAATTATTGTAGCTGATAAAATTACAGCAATTGGAGGCAACTTGTGAAATTGAATAGTTCTAAGTTTTGATGCACGCATGGTGATTCTTGCTACGCGTTTAGTTACACTCAAAATGAACAGTGTCGTACAACGATGTCGTTACGTTGTGTATAATTTTTAACTTTTTTAAAGTTTTATTCTAGCCCTAGTACAGGCGTTAGCAATTGTTTTAAAATTACATAATTTAGTGTACACTAAAGAACACAAATGTTGGCAGTGTTCAATGAGAGCGCAATATAAAATTAATGAACATGATTATTTCAAATGCGTTAGCTTAGTTGAAAGAAAATAGTTGCAAAACAATTAAATCAATAAAAATTAACGATTTTATAAAAATAAAACAAATGTATTAGTTTGCTCACTTTTGGATCAGTTTTAATAATTGAATTGGGTAGACATTAGGTACACAATATACAACGAATCAAATTTGTAACTGAAAATGTTTACATTCACGTTATCGCAAACGAATTTCCACAACTCAAACAATGTTTCAATAAACCACACTCCATAAATTCGTGAATAATTCAGTAAACAAGTAAGAAACCTTTGCATTCAGATTGCTTCGAGTGTACTCTGTTTTCATGGTGATTGTTCATTGTGACGAGCGCCCTGTGGAGTCAGAGTAGCCCTAGTGCGGACGAGCTGGCATGCCCAACATCGAGACAACACCTCAAATAGCTTGCTCGATTGTTGTTATTTACTCTCGCCAACCGCCTCAGGCACGCAATCTACTGAATATTTACAAGCTACTCAACTGTACTGCGTTGCGAGTGATGTTATTTGTAAGCTTCGAGTTGTGGGTGGGCGTGTTTTCATGTTTACGTAAGCCTACGTACTTCCTGTGTTGTTATTTACCCCTAGACTTGTATTTACCTCTATATTATACTTGTATTACCACTATATACTTTTATTAATCTATGGATACTTGTTTTTTACCGCTGAATAATTCTATTTGTCCATTGTGTCCTTGTATTTAGACCTAGCTACTTGTAACCATGTTTTTAACTTTTTTAAATGATCATCTTGTTCATACCAGCGCCAGCGATTTAGCCGCGGTCGTTTAACCAGTTCCCACTCGAACACTGAAGTTAAGCAACATCGGGCGTGGTCAGGGGTTGAGTGGGTCGCCGCTCTGCCCTGAAACACACGTATATCGCTGGCTAGAGCAGAATAGGGTTCGTAAGCTTGTGTGACAGCTTCGTTCTCCTTGGCGCCGTCTGCTCGGCAGTCCGGGTTAGTGGAGGAACCTATATGACTGTCAAAAGTTACACCGTCCTTTCGGATGGGACGTAAAGCCGTTGGTCCCCTTGGTACTTTTCGGTAGGAGTAGGCTATGTGCCGGTACCGGGTTTCCCCTCCTCCCTTCTCTATTAAATTTGCACTAGTGGGCTACATTGCCTGTTGCGAATAGAGACATAATAATACAGGGCTAGCGCCTTTTAGTGATTACATTTATCACTTGAAATTCAATTCAAGAGGATATAGCTTTTCATCATGGAAAGTTGGCATTCGTGTGAAGAAAGGTGTCTTGTTATAATATTATGTTCAATTTAATTTTTAAACAACACAGTCACAGAAACTGAATCACAGAAAACACTATCCCAGAAACTTAATAAAGCTTTAAATGCAGTGTGGATTAAAACAAGTCTTGTTTGGATTGGATATTGCTTAACGTCTCATATTAATGCACTTTGGCTATTCGAGACGATGAGTGGTGATAGTTGCGGATGAAGTATGAACATAAGGGAGGAGGGGAAACCCGGTACCGGCACGTAGCCTACTCCTTTCGAAAAGTACCAAGGGGACCAACGGCTTAATGTCCCATCCGACAGGACGGTGTAACGTTGACAGTCATGTAGGTTCCTCCACTAACCCGGACTGCCGAGCAGACGTCGAGGAGAACGAAGCCGTTACACTAGCTCTCGAACCCTCCATCCGCTCTAACCAGCGGTATTAGTGAGTTTCAGGACAGAGCGGTCACCCACTCTACCCTCTGACCACGCCCGAGTCTGCTTAACTTCAATGTTCGAGTGGGAACCGGTTAAACGACCTCGGCTCAACCACTGGCTACTCACAAGTTTTGTAGGTTTGTGTACACGTAATCAGTTTTGATTTCACTGCTTGTTTGATTGTGTGTTGTTTGATACTTCTCAAGCCAGTCAGTCCTAAGCAAATATGCATAGAAGTTGAATTTCTTAATTTGGTGCAAATGACAGCGAAACTTTTTTTAAAAAATCGACCTAATTTAGCTCTTTATGCGATAAAAGCTTTTACCGGAGAACTCGGGGTGGAAACAACAGCAGCTTAATTAAAGATTATATCATTTCAGATCATAATTAAAAAAATAAAATTAATGACAAAGTATAATGGAAATTTAAAAAAAAAACACGATAAAATGTTAAGTTACTTTTCTGAAGTTGTGAGAGGGTACGCAGTTTGTGGAACTTCTCGTGTAGCTGTCACACTAATACGATGAAAAATTATAAAGTTATTCTCAAAGTAGAACTATGATTGATCAGTGAAAAGTATATTGACAGCAACTGAGTTTAAGTGATAACGAATAAATATTTAATAGTCTATGGAGATCGCACATACGTGTCATGGCCACCCACCCACCGTAATTTATCACATTGTCAACATTTAGTCACGTTTTGTTACTTACTTTCACTCGAATTTTGACTCAAATTATAAGTATTATTTCTCTTCACTGTTTCACATCCAAGAGCACGGGGCCTCTTTTGGAAAGGACAACTATAAGTCTACAATTGTAACAATATGTGAAAAGCAATGTTAGTAATAGGTCAATATAACAAATTGACAACTTATATCGTAAAAACTGAAATTACCAGTTTTATACAACCTGAACATAATCGACTAACGCACTAAATAGCGTCACTAAATACCTAATGAATTCGCTGGATTATTCATTCATACATTCATTTCAGCTACAGTAGCTTTATAGTGTTACACTTTCATGAATGACACAAATTAATAAGTTAGCCTAACTATATTGTAGGACTGTGCGGGTACATGCTTTGACAGTCATGGTGGATACTGACTGCTTCGCGTTTTCGGATCGGGTCGGATAGAAAAAAGACGGCTGTTATAATACTGCATCTAAAAATAGACATCGCATTTTACTCGTGAAGAATCTTGAATTATGATTTTCTTCCAAATTATTTTTTATTGTCCGTATTTCTATTGAACGACATTTTGTATAATAATAAGCTATTATGTTAAAAATTGCCTGGACCGGCACCTCCACCATTCTTTCAAAAATATTTGATTGTTTTCCGAAAATCTGGTATCTTTCTTTGACTATCGGGTCGGCCCACAACTATTAATATCCGACCAAACCCGAAATGTCGGGTACCCGCTCACCACTACTATATTACGCTCGATTAAAAATGCACGCTTCTGGACACTGTTGACAGTATTCCCACTCAATTTTGGTAAATTTTAGTGTTATTTACATTACTAGTTACATTTCGCTAATGCATTAAAACGATCTAATTGATTTTATATTTCGCTATGTGTGCGTGTCTTCGACATACTATTCAATATTTGGTTTCAACGCCGACATGGTTGGCAGATTTAAATAAAAATCCTGCACTGCAAGCTAGTTATAATGTGACTGAGTGGGAATACTGACTTGTTTAATATTCTTCTTTATATGTTGTAAGTTAGTAAGATATTTTATTTCTATCAACATAACAGTTATATAGAAATAATTCCAGAAATCACAAAATCCATCCCAGCCAGGATATCGCGACTGGATCTCCTGATTGCCCGTCTGACGTTTAAATAATCGGGAGACCCGGGTTCGATACCCGGCTGAGATGGATTTTGTACTTCCTGGATTGATTTTTATATACTCAATTTCACCTATGGTAGTGTTTCCCAACCAATATAATCGAGAAATATAACAATTAAACTGAGTTAATTAGTTTTACTTTACATAACATGTTGATAATAAGCTCCCATTGTATTTATATTTCTTTCTTTCTTGCACACAAAAATATAAATCCCATTTTTGAATTAACATGGTTCTGATTTAATTTGGAGATAAATATATATTTTTGTAAAATGTCGCAGATGTTTTGTCAATAAATTTTGGCGTTCCCTGCTACATTTGTTCAAGCTACTTATGATCAAATACACTCAATGCCTCTGGAGTGGAAAGTTCATTCATCTTTCAATCGATCTTCTTATTCGTATTAGAAAGCAAGAGGAATAACTCGATATGTTGAGCTAAATATGTACTGACAGAAGGGGACATGCGACTCCTCCGGGACTTAGGAGTGATTCCGTCCGGGACATTGGCACGTCCAGAGATTGTTCGAGTCTGGAGGAGGAGGTCTGTCGGTGACGGCGGATGATGGAAGACGTTTGTTTGACGAGTCTCGGGTTCCTTTCACGCTGACAACTCGAGATTAAATTGTAGAATAATCGACTTATTCTATCCGATGATGTCATGGTCTCCCCATGTAGCACATGTAGAAATACGAAGAAAATATGATTTTATGTAGATCTAACGAAAATTAATTCTTTCTTCAGCTTGGAGACAGGGACCGATTGCTATATTTCCTATTAAAAATATCGATCTTTGGTTGGTTAGCGCTCACTTGTCGATTGCGTCGGGGCCTGCAGGGTTGGCTTGGTCGCTTTGATTTAAAGTCCCCCACTGAAAATCAGTTATATAACTGAGTGGGTAGACTCTAAATAAAATTTATTTATTTATTTTATTTAATTTGGTGTCTCGTTGGATATGTTAGTTTTGTCCTATGACTATGAAATGAAATGAAATGAAATATACTTCCTATGCGAACGGTCAAGGGTTCATGCTTCTCTTTACCACAGACTGGCAAGCTTCTGATGAAAGACGGTTAGAAACGATAGATTCGGCGCTGTATATATGGCGAGGATCATATACATAGGATTAAATAAAATAATACACTGTGATACACAAATAAGTTGTAAACTGGTCATAATTAGTTACAATTAATATTGTTACCTTAGTAAATGTTAATCAACATTTAATTCGGTTTAAAAAGTGCCTACATAGAAATACTCTTCTCTTTAACAACTTATCTATTGTGTTGAAGCTAGAAATATTTTGAATCGGTCTCTTTCTTACTCTCAAATAAACTTGATTTTATAATTTTCATCTTTCACGCGTATACCGCCTCTAAAAATATTCCAAGCCAATTAATAAATGGAAAAAAATCGAAAAATCTTCAGAATGGTTTTTGTTGCCGCGGTCTTGTAATCAGGTTTCCACCCTCTCTGGCTAAGAGTTCATTCATTCACAAAAGGCTTTCAGCAATGCCATTTGACAAGGAGTCTGCCATCATAATAGGATATACATTTAAATATCATATCACAAGACGTCACGGAATCTGTTTTAATCCATTTCCTTAGGAATTATTTGATCCTTTTGCGTCTTTCCTATTATCATCAGTAACAGAGCTTCCATTTTCTAATTTACTTACTTTACATCTCTGAAATATTCAATTTACTTTATCTCTTTTAAAGAATCATCTCGAGTTTTTCCTTCCCTTTTTAATCTATTAAAATGAAGGAAGGGGATGCGAACTTCAGTACACTGAATTCACCGAGAAGCTACGAATACCTTAATTAATTACGGCGCTAGTCAATGAGGGTGGGAGGGTGGGGGGGTCGTTGATAATAGGCGAGGAGAACAGGCCGAACAATACGTCCCCTCTCTGTTGCGTGGGTGGAAACTATGCGCGTAACTGTACATACTATCTCAGTTCAAGATGAGCTTCGGCCTGCTCACAGGAAGTAGGCAGTGATCTCCGTAAAGAGATTGCTTATAAGGACACCCTAAACTATCTGCGTATAATAAAGAACGCAACGGCGTATCACAAAACTTATTCGAGAACAAGTGAAATATCACCAGCGATAAAATAAATGTCTGTTTAAACTTTACGTGATCTGCGTTTATAGCTTGACAAAATGGCAAACACAATGTTGAAATGAAAGATTTTACCTCTGCTGTTTTGCAAAGTAGGCTGTCATGGTTTGGCTTAGGGGATGTCAAATACAAAAGCCTCGTAAGCCAACTGGGAGTGCGTGAATAATATCGCTTCGGTTATATACCACGGCTTTGTTAGTGTGATGTCCAAACGTGATGACAATATAATCAACAACACACCACATTCATTTACTGACCACAAAACACATAACAAACGAAATATTAAAAGTACAACAGCCGAAATACAGACTAAGTAATATCCAGCCTCTCGGAAATGAAAACACTAAAAGTGCGTAATACAATATGTGAATATCAGTGTGTGCATAGCCTCATCTCTCTACGCATACATCGTGGTAAAATGTAACGCTGTAGATTAATTGCCAGTGGTTTCATCAAAACGCTAAACATTCATGTATGTAGCTAGTACATCTACACTTGTTTGTTTTGCAGGCATGCACGTGCAAGGCGTATAATGAAACGCGAGGATTTAAATTGATGAAGGAAGCTACACCAAGGAGATTGGATGAAACTTCTCTGTTATAGAGAGAGCGGGGATGAATGGTGAATGCAAGCAATCTGAAATCAAACACCTCGCACGTCGCGAGCTGAGCTAGCAGCGAACGAACAATGGTCAAGAATTTGATGTGCGCTGTTTGTCAGGCATTTCTCATTACCGGCACAGAGTAATGCTCTGCAACATGAGGTAAACCAGATCGAGGTGGTATTCACAAGCTCAAGCCCTGCAATGTGCATGTTGTCGCACCAGCTACGACGTTTCATTTCATCACCATCGGTATCGCAGTACAATATACATAGTACCTACCAATCAATATTACCAAACACATCTATGCAACGTTATAGCAATGCGATTGCCATGTCATGTCATTGTCGCATTGAAAAATAAATAATTATGATAATCTACATGCCTAAAGATAATTTATTACAATACTGACAGCCCACCTACCACATCCGCATGTAACAATATTTTGTATTAGACATGAGTTCATTTGCCGTAAGTACCGTACTTTATTTATTCACTGTTTTCCTGACGGAGAATTGCGTCGTTAAGTCGTTAAAATGTTAAGTTTACTCTCCTTGACAATACAGCCTCATCAATAATAAGAACGATAGTGATAAGCAGAGTAACTCTATTAAGTTGTCAATAGTCAAACATTTGGTAAGTTATTTGCCAGGAAATGAGTTTCTAAGCAGCCCTAGAACCACCCTTAGCATGCAAAAATAGTATTTTATCTTTAAATACTAGGGAAACGCCAAAGTCGTTGTTAGACGAGTGAGCGAGTCATGTGTTGAGTACCCGGGAACATTTGCATTTAAGTTTGATAATTATATTCGTATAAATAATAGGGTATTTTTAAGAAAAGGCCATAGTTTAGGCCATAATGCTCCACTGTAGCCTATGATAGGCTAGGGAGGCCTAAGGTAAGGGGAAGAAAAGAAATGTTAACGGGTACTCAACACATGGCTCAATCACTCGTCTAACAACGACTTTGGCGTTTCCCTAGTACTGAGATGGCGATTTGTTGCTAACACTGACTGATTACACTGACCTACCTACCTACCTACCTATCTACCTACCTACCTACCTACCTACCTACCTACCTACCTACCTACCTATTTGAAACCCACTTTTTAATTTATTCACCGTCACTTGTTCTAAAAAATCACAACAATATTACCTCCCTCCGTAATTAAATTGGATGTAAAGAAGAAGAAATAATAAAATCAAGAAGTGAGGACCCGGCGCCTCCACCAACAATGCTATTCTTATGGAGCTAAAACTTTTCTCGCTCTACCCGGCACCTCCACCAAAGGCATATAACTTTTGCTATTTAAATCGTATGTTTAAAAAATACGGTGAATTTGACTTCATTATGATAGAATTAAGGACTGCGATGTACATTTAATTCCAAAAATAATAACTTTGATTAATGTGAACTGTTTTCAGTAGACGTTTATTGGATTCAATGGATGGGAAACCACGTTAATTTATTAGTTAACAGTTAGTGGTAGCTCCACCGATATTCGGGCGTTTGTCATCAATCAAGTTGAATGCAAGTGTTCCCGGGTACTATAAATACATGACTCGCTAACTCGTCCAACAACGACTTTGGCGTTTCCTTAATCTAGTTGGCTAAGGCGCCCTTATATCCGAAATGTGGGAGACCTGGGTTCTAGCCCATGAACGGGAAAGATTTTGATATTTCGGGATTGTATTTTAAAAATTATTAAACATGTTTTGAAATGCATATAACGCAGTATAGTCTCTCATCTGTGACAATACTATGGAAAACATAGCCAGTACGAAATACGTGTAAAGATTGTAAAGGTTTATTCAGTCTCCAAGCTCTTTTTGGGGGTAACTTTAGCGTGCAAAATTCTATATACCTATGGGCACTGAATTTTCACAGCCAAGCAAATAACAAACAAAAAATATTTTTTCAAAAACTTAACCATCGTCGTTAAAATAATTCCAACACATTCGCAGCCTATTTTTCAATTTAATATTTCTTGTAGGTTTAAATCGCAAAGAATCTAGCTGATTTTGTCAGCAGTTGTCAGTAAACTCGTACCGGATGTCTGTTTAAAATTTCAGCGCAATCTGTTCAGCGATTCGGCTGATTTTCGATGTACACACACACTCATAGAATCACGGAAGAGCCGATTTTCTTGAATGGTTTCCTCAATCACTTCGCTCCCTCGTCTAACTAGCCTATCATTGGCTAGAGAGGCGCATTATGGCCTTACAGTTGACGCGCCCGTATACCAACTGAACTTAAAAAACTAATATTTATATGAATTGAATTATCAATCTTAAATGCAAATGTTCCCGGGTACTCAACACATGACTCGCTCACTCGTCTAACAACGACTTTGGCGTTTCCCGAGTCTAGTTGACTAAAGCGCCCTTATAGCCGAAATATGGGAGACGTAGGTTCAATCCCCTGGTCGGGAAAGATTTTGTAATTTCTGGATTGTATTTTAAAAATTATTAAACATGTTTTGAAATGCATATAACGCAGTGTAGTCCATCATCTGTGACAAAACCAAGGAAAACATAGCCAGTACGAAATACGTGAAAATATTGCAAGATTTACTCAATCTACGAGCGGAATTTGGGTGTACCTTGACGTCCAACATTCGACAGACCTTGCATGGGCACGACATTTCACGGCCAGGCGAATAACAAACAAAAAATATATTTTCAAAATCTAAAACATTGTCGCTAAAATAATTTCTAAACATTGGAAGTCTATTTTTCAGTTTATTATTTCTTGCAGGTTTAAATCGCAATGAATCTTGATGAGTTTGTTAGCAGTTCTCAATAAACTCGTACCAGATGTCTGTTTAAAATTTCAGCGCAATCTGTTCAGCGATTCGGCTGATTTTCAACGTATACACACATGCACACACGCACGCACGCAGAAAAACAATAAGGGCCGTTTAAGTCGAATGGAGATCACTCCGTTCGCTACGCTCACTCGTTCAATTATTTAGCATTTTTTTTTTGTAATTCCGAGCAAATTTTGCACTACGTTGCATCTATTTTTTTTTCGTCAAGCTCGAAATGTTTGGGGGTGTCTAGCACTTCTCATGAAAATTATTTACTAGCGCTTTCAAAATTATGTCTTTACCTATTTAGCATCTAGGCCTATAACCAAAATTGCTAAATTTACTTACCTCGACATATCGGTATCACTCATACGGTAAGCACATCCCTTTATCGAGGAACTCTGAATCGGAAGGTCGCCAGTTCGATACCAGTCACCGGAAATCCTCACCATGGATGTTATACAATGTTTTTCCCTACCCTGGCAGGAGAGGGTGACCGTACAGAAAAGTTACTTGTCTACATTGGATAGGAAACGTTACAATAAATACAAATTTCTCCGTAACACCAGTAAAAGCTGTTTGTAACGTCGAACCAAGACGAACGAAGTTCGAGGAGAGAAAGTTAGAAAGTGAATTCGTGAGGTATTTGAAAGCCATTCCATTAACGTGATCGTGAAAACCCTCCGTCCTCGCCTCATGCAAAATACTGCGTGAATAGCGTGAGCGCTACCTTTGTGTGGCTGAGGTAACTAGAGCAGTAGTGGCACTGCACCCTCGTAGCGAAGCCTGTTCTTCAATGGGCCGTTACTTCCCTGTTCACAGCTCTGATAAGGAAGGTGCTGAGCTCCTATCCCAACCGAGTCGACAACTCAATTCTCAGCATCAGCACGTTCGTTATATATTGCGACCCGGAGTTGGCATAGTTCAGTAGGCAGAGAGATCTCCGGGGAAAAGCTGGAGGATAAATTGAAAGAAAACAACGTTTACGCAAAGTTCATTGGAACAGAAAGCTTTTCCTTCTTTATTTACATAGCGAAGATTCTTCCTCGCAACAAAATGTTTCAATTTCTTGTACCCTCTTTCATCAATAAATAGGTGACATTATAAGTATTAAGAATTTGCTAAAATACAAGTATGCCGTACCCCTTATATCCCATTTTTTAATACGCCATTTTCATTACGCATACCTCTAAAAGCAATTAGTTTTGGGGACTAAATGTCACAAAACATTAGCTTTAAACACATGTTCAAACTGTGCCTAGAACTAAGAAAATATTCCATTTAACTGTCCCTGGGGAAAGGGTGTATTATTTTAAAGATTATAATATTATAGGAATAATTAAAATATTATTAAGTTTGAAGTATGATATTGCGAGTTTACAAGTTTTGTTGTTTTTGTGATTTTTTAAAATTAATTTACATCTTGTTCAATCCAATATCGCAAATTGAAAGTTGTAAGTAATAAATCCCTATTGGCATTATAATTTGATTTTGAAATATCTACTCTCCTGTATTAAAATAAAAACCCAACAGTTATTTACATGGGAAAACTGGTCAAAAAGCTATTTCATGTAATAAACATCACTTTCCTGTCTGTCCGTCAGTGTTCAACGTCTCACAATAAAACCCACACACGACGTCCATGCGTTGTTGTGTGTACATTGCCTTGAGCAAGGATGAAACAGAACTCTTGGTGACCCTAAGGGAAAGGGGGGAGTGACCGGCCCTCCAGAAAGTTTGAAATTCGTGACCCGGCACCTCCACCATTTTAAATTCTGTGTCGGGTTCTCTCGTACCCGAGCTTGTTGCGACATAATAACTCTTAAGCCGAATGCACGTCACTTACCGGCCACACCTACGAAGTGTCAACATTCGGACACCACACTAGCTGGTCGTCTGTAAGACCGTTTGCATGGGGCTTTGCTATTCGTATCGACACAACAGTTTTGTAAAAAAATATGTGTACATCATATCAATCTGTTTGACTACAATTATAAGTTAATTCTATGGCATATTACATAATCACCGCTAAGTAGTTGGATATTATATGTAAACAAAAGTGAACGAAGCATAAACTCAAAATATTGCTATTTGCGTTCAGAATCTGGAAATGTCGTTTTGTTAATAGATTGCTTTCTAGTTTCTATACAAGAAAATACTAAATGGGGCATGCACAACGATTGTTCCCAAACAATCTACATCAAAACGAGTTCCATTAATTATCCACAGTTTGGTAAATTCTCTCACGACTTAATGGATTTTCGATTAATCCTTAAAACGAACAAAAATGATGTGTTGACATATTTACACGCGTACAATAGCTGTTTTAGCGCCAGAAAATATTTCAAGTACCGTTTTATACAGGAGGCCCAAACAAAATGCAAAACTCTGGCCAGCACAAATATTACAACCTTGTTCTGAATGTCATGTGTTGTATTATTTTATTTTAAGCATTGTCACGGATATTAGAATCATATTTTCAAAATTAAAAATTCCATTGTCATGTTTTTGTTTCACAGAATAATGACTCACAACGTTGTATTAAAATAGTTTTATGAAATTAGATTTTATAATAACATATTTTGCTGCCCCTAGGGTAAAATTCAAATAGTTCTGTTTTCGTTTATGAGTTCACGTCTGACATAAATATTTGTTTTGGTTTACTCTACTGGAGTATACAATATGTAATGGATGATAAAAATATCATAGTTATTGTTCAATACATCATCATACATATCAATATCAATATCCATATCAATTATCAATTATGCTTTATATCCAACTATTCTTTCTTCTAACACTGTGTATATCATTATAATTACTATCACTTTTATTATTAATTATTAATTATAGACTATTCACTTTCTCTGCAAAGAGTTATACTTGTACACTGTACTAGTCTAAGTGAATAAAAATATCTATCTATCTATCTATCTATTTTGCAGTGAAAGAAACAATACCCCTACTTATGAAACAAAGCAGATTGCTATACCTTTTTAAATTACTACTACCACATTTTGTAACGATACATTACTATATCGATGGAAACCAAAATTGTTAATTATGCTATCTGCTTACACTGGCGTTACCGTTACCAGATCACAAGTACACCTTGTAATATGTTTACTAGAATTTAAATAAATATTACTTAATTAATATCATATAATACTTAAGTCCTAAACGTATTAGTCATTTGTCCAATAAGTCCTATACGTAGCCTCAATGAATGCCAATGAATTAATAATTTACTATACGAATTCACTACACAAATGTGCTGAGCCTGGCTAGAAAGCACTAACAGTCCATAGCCTGAGTAACTGGACGTTTCCCCCCGACCCGATTAATGTTGGAACCGGGTGACAACAATTTTAAACAATTGTATTAAAAACTTAATACAAGTTTAAAAACAGTTTAAATACTAGATACACAAATGGTGTGAAATACGCAAGTAACAATATTCTTAACCAGCCATTATTTTAACAAATGTAGTTCTTTTATGCAATATACAAAACTAGACATTGATTTTATCAGGCAAATTTGACCACAGTGTGTATTTAATTATTTTATGTAATGCATGTTTTCAACAATTATTTATATATTTTGACTTCAAATTTCAATCAACAAGTACTGATACACGAGTTAAAAATTACAAATTTATCCTCTACTTTTATTGCATATCGACATGTAATGTTGGCGTTGTATTAATATTCAAGATTCAAGTCACAATGTGCAATATAACCACTGAGATACATACGCCGTTATAAAATCATATTTATCAATCATTGAACACAATAAAATGTATTTAATCATGTGTTGGGAGTAAATAAGGCTGATGATCACAATAGCACGTATTAATAAGTGAAGAGTGCTTGTTTGTGGTCCTCTTAATCTTGCCTTGAAGGAGTGTTTGTTTGTCCCCCAACGCAACACATCTGGCCGAAGGTGGTAGACATATTTTCACTCCGTCACTTCACAACTCCAACACCACCACCTCTTGCCGTGTTGCCGTTTACCCCAACGCGAGAGCTTCGTTCAATTCATTAAGTTCAATTAGTTAAGTAACTGTTTACTTTTACTGTAACGAATTAGTTTCACGACTGCTTCATATTCCTCGTGCTCTCCGGCAAATGAGATCAGGTAATACGTCTCTGTCTGGAAGGACTGTGTTGTCAGCGAATATACCGCATTCGTCGACTTCACCACCCAACGTTTTCAAGAAAATTAAATGGCAACGTTGCTGTGCACGCTGTATCAAGAGTTGTTCACTTATTGGATACAAGTAATCGCCATCATTGAAGTAACTTAATTAATACTTAAATTGAATAGATTCATCATAAATATTTTATTCAGTTTGTATTTAAATTGTACAGAAACTATACTAACTTGTTTGGACTAGATTGTTTTATGTGTGGCTTCATGCTTTATACAATGATGCCGCTTTTAATGTAATTCGTTTCTAGCTTCACTTTTAAACAATTTAAAAAAAAGGAACTTAAAAGTAATTCAATGGTTGGCCGAATTAATTGCAACTTAATTCAAGGTAACTGTAATGTTTTTTGTTTTTTTAAAGTAACAATTACTAAATGAATTTACTTAACAAATCTATAATTGATCGTTCACTATCCTACAATTTTACATTTAAGTTATATTGTGTTCGTTATATTTTCATTATTTACTAACAAGGTAATTAATATAGCTAAAAAACATAACTTTTCAATATGATTAAAAGTCACAATTAAAATGTTATACACTTTTTCAAACGGATTTCATGACGATGCAAATTAGATTTAAACCAAGTACTAAAATAACATTGTGTGAAATACCAATTGAAATACTCATACAACTATTAATCTAGTTACATATTATAATTCATTCTTTCAAGTTTGACAAATGTTAGTTCAGTTTAAACAGATGTAAGCAACACATTCACAAAACAAGCGACAAACCTAAATCCCTCATTTGGTTTTAACATTAACATTCAATTAACGGATTTACAGAATTTTAACGGAATGAACGAGACCCACGCATGTTTTTCGACAGACGATCGACCGAAGTGCTACTCGATCGACCGAATGTCGACGCCCGCTTTGGTGCTGCCCAAGTACATCTGTATCGATCATGGACGACGCAGCCAAAGCTTAGACCTCGCACGAATGAAATGGGTTGCATTTGAATATCTACATTTTAACATATCCTGCCTGCGCGGCTCTTCGACTACGGAGCAATATACCAGAGTGGATCATCCGAAATGGAATCAAAGCCTTTTCGTCTGCTCATCTCGGCTGGGGAGCATTTTACAACCCTACTAAAGAAACACCCCTCTAAATTGTGTGTGTGAAACAAATGGTCTCGTTTTCTACGTGGTAACAACCCACCCAGAAAACATTTTTGTTTTCACTTTGTCGTCTCATTTCTCTGAAGAGCCAGCGAGCTCGAGGAGATGGGAAGTGAACAGATGAGCTGTGACGTCAGAGGGGGTCATCGAGATCTGTTTTGCATTTGCAACAACCTTGTTGATTGTATTCAACGGACGCCGGAGACAAATAGTCTGATCGTAAACATCTTAAGTTTGATTAACTCTGGGACGTCAAGTGCTTTCTAAGCATTTATAACTTATTTATTGTGATTTATAACAGGTTCTAATACAAAGAGGGATAACGCAATTTCCGTTTTGTCCAAAAATGTATTTTTTTATTGGTTATGAATGTTTTAACATAAATGTATGTGAACCGTTTATTTTTATGTCGATTACATCAATGTGATAGATTGTACAAATACATTTTACTACCATGTTATCTGATGGAACACAGTATGATTGGTTAAGGGTGTGGGAATTAAGTCAAGGGATGCTAGAAGACATCCCCAGCATTCGACTATGCTGTGTTTAAACCTTAGGAAAACATTTTTCGAGCGGGTGACCTCCAGGATAAGAGTCCCTGAACGTTAAAGCGGCGTGGTACATTCGCGTGATATTAGGAAACACAGTCCCTACCAGTAAAAGTTGGTAGCCATGTAGGTGTTTTAGTTATTTCGTAGTATCAACTCCGCTTGGGTAACAAGCTTCTGGAACCTGTCAGAACGTTCACTGTTTATGCGTCTGTAGTAATAGTATAGTAATAGTAAGTAAGTAATAGTAATAGTTATAGAGTTTACAAAATAATGTTTGAGCGTGACATGTAATGCAGACAAAACCAAATAATTGTGTTCAAGCAAATGGCTTCTTGCGAATTTCCAATTGGTTTACGTTGTTTGTATTGACCGGGTGATGGAGCTCTATGTTTGGAGTAGGCCTACATATTTGAATGGAAACGTCTAAAACAGACTTCAATATGGAACTTTAGGTATTTGGGAATGAAACGGTTTTTCCCAATGCACAAAGCATCGACTTACTATTATGTTTAACTAAAACGTTTGTAGAATTTTGACATTTCGCTTGGAAATATATACGACGAAAATCGTGTGCTTCATAAATAGGTACATTCAGATCGGTACAATGAATTATTCAAAAGTATTGAGCAAAGCAAAACCTAGAAATCTAATATACATTAATGAGAAACAAATAATAAAAACATTGAAATAATACCAGAAGACTCTGTAAAGAAACGTTGAATGTTCTAGCACACTTTACCTGGTACGTAATTCCTTCAATACGATTTCTCTCAGAAATATATTTGTTTCTGGGCATTAACGATGAAATGATGAAGCAAAACTAGTGGTCTTATATAGTTGCTTGTACGAAAGCTCTCACTAAATTCGTATTAACTGGCTACCGCTATTGCTAGGGATTACGCCGATTCCCGTTGAATATTCGTAATTTTCAATACAAGAAGATAATATGTTTTAAAAGTAACATCGCGTAAAAAACAAATTTAATCGAAATTTGATACTTTTGAGTCTGACCGACATAGTTTAATATTGCAACGAAACCGTTATTCCACCAATGAAAATATATTGATTGTAGATCAATAGGACTAATTCGGGAGACCGCTGGTCCGATCCAGCCTTGGCAATTCCGACTGAAAGTTTTCCCAAAGGTTTTCGTAATGCTAGTACTGGATAGTATACTAACAGCCGTTGTACATTCCTTCCTAACTATCCGAACTAAGTATTGACGCAACTAGTCACCTACAGTGGGTAATGCAATCCCACCAAAAAAATTGTTGAGTGGTTACTTCACACCAATATGCATTCGTTTGTTTGAAAAGGAGCCAAGCCTTCTTCTTGTATCTTAATTAAGTCATGCATCGTTTGGCTCTAAAGGGGAATAAGAACAGTTTTACTTAATTACCAGTGTTTCCCAGTAAGCGGTATTTACAATTCCCGTCTTATCTCCCCGAAGCGTACAAGAAGTGGGTTTCATCTCGATGTATTTGAAGTATCCTCTTAATTGCGCCCGAGTGGCTTTGTGCACGTGATATTGGTTGTGCAAATGAAACGGCGCTGAGAGCGATGTGCATTAGCGCACCTTGCGGCCGTCATCAGAAACAGCTTAGTGCTATGTCATCATCCGGTGCCCTCATAACATCGACTGCACGGGGTGTTATCACTCACGCGAGCACCCTCTTCAGTTTGCATAGAATCACAGGGCGCTGGGGGAGTGAGCGAGTGTCATTTGTCGGCCTGCTGGCTGGGTTACAGAGTTTCATCACTGGAAGTTTATCATGGGCTGTCAACACTTTCCTTCCATCTTCCACCGCTCATGCTGATGATGGAGTTTCGTACAATAAGATTATTAAAACCATATTTTAAGTTTTTAGAACAAGCTTATCCTAAATGATATGAAGTAAATTAAATTTTTACCAATATTTAGACGCTTGGATGAGCTCGAGGCAACTTCTTTTACAATGTTGATTGACATTTAAAAACCGTAAAATGGTTGAATTTAAATACATTGTGTAACAATTTTTCACATCTTTTTTCACCCAAGCAACTTTAAACTTAAGGATATGTTTCAGGAAGGATTTGCTCACGACTATCAGGCAACATTTCCATATTTCAAATACATAAGCTTGTCATGTTCCACGTCTAGTGGCAGTTATTTTTAAAACGTTTTATTATTATTAAAAGTACTCTAAAAGAGACAATATTTAGGGTGAAAATAAGTGGTCCAAAAGCTTTCCAGGGTAAATTATCGTACAGCGCAAAAGTCTAGTCTGCCAGTGCTGACACGTCAAAAGTGGAAGTATGCCATTCTGAAGTTGTGCTTCATTTTTATTATAGTTTTGTGCACTTGCAATGCTAATGTAAACGTTATTCATGCAAAAATAATAACATCTAATATTTTATAACTTTATGAAGGGAGTATATACAGAGCGTACTTTAACTAATATGATCTTACTTTTTGATGCAGCAGAATAATAATTTTTACAGATAAAATAGAGCAAGCTTACGTCAAAACGTATTTTATTTGTTATTCACTACCATAACTTTTAACTACATATGCTAATATTTTATTTGAAGATGTTGATATCTAAATAATTATTTATGTCCTAGTTTATAATGAGTATCTGTGAAGGCCATTTTGTCGAAGGTGGTCCTTAATTGTAAGGTGTAGCTCTGATCGTTGGTTAGCATGTTGAGATGTCCTCATTTGTTATCAGTGCGAGTTCATGAACAAAGTTCGAACGACAGCATTTGCTCTTTCGTCACAACGATCTTAAATTGTGTGTTAGTAGAACGATGCTAAGGCAAAGAGACACAAGCCGTAAAAACGTGATCTAAAAGTCAATCATCATTAATTTAAATAAGAGTAAAGGCAAGAGAAAGAGTGCCTGTCAATTTTACCGACTCCTCCTTCCACAAACCCTCGTGCTAACGGCGTTTCTGAGGCCCTTGACAGTTTAAGATCGGCTTTATAAATATGCGAGCATATACAGATTAGAACAACAATATTAAGAATCAAGGAACGACATTGAGTGAAGTTTTCAAAGTAACAGCAGAAATAATTATCACTTTTAAAACTTATGATTTAAATTTATTACCCTATAAAACATTTGACGTAAAGGTTTTTTGGTATGTAACTAAATAAAATAATGCTGTAGCTACATTGTTAATTTAAGACACGTTATATTATAGTAGCCAACTTACTACCTGACCGTAAACGCCGAAATATTGAAATAGTGAGATTATTCATTTAAGCTACTATAGGGGATAACATGCAGTACATATCGTGAATTATAAAGACACGCGGATAGAAAATTTATTTATTATAATTATAAGAGTAAAGTTATAAAATAAAAATTAATTTTTCTGCGTCAAATAAGGACATCTCGGTAGTCGCATAGCGTGGTGACTAGAATCACTTTAGTTAATTTCGCTGACAATAAATATAAAATTGAAGTACGTCAGGGATTGATGACAATAATGTAGGCTACCTTGTTTGCATGCACGTCACACAATAATATACACAAATCATTTTTTTTTATAATAAGATAAGAAATATTGTCGATTGATATTGAGAGTTTGGAACAATCATACAATGCTTTCAGCATTAAGTATTAGAAGCACAGGTTATAACGCCAAAATGATGACTATAAAAAAATCTTTGGAAACAAAAGCAAATGGTTCCATATATCACTTTTTCTATTTCTGATGTTTAACACGTTTTATATTAGCGTTCAGTCGGAAAAGAGGCCGACCAATGTAAAAGATTTGAAGAAATGCGCAAAAGAATGATTTAATGTGAACCATTGTTATGGATCACCTACTGTTGTAGCGGACATTAGGGCTCTGTACTGGAAGTTATATTTAAACGCCAAAGAAACGAAATTGAAAACATTAAGAAGGCTTTCACGTGGGTTATTTTCCGCGTCGAAACTCGCAGAAAGTTGTGTTTCCCGTTACACGCGAAGCCGGATGTGTGAATGGGAGCAGCCGGGTGTGGCGAGGTTTTGACGTATTCGCGTATTTTAGCTAAACGAGAGTTATTGTAATGCAAAGTGATGACGTCATGAATCCGTTTCTCATGACCGCCTCTTTTATCACAAACTCGTTCCCGTCCACTCTGCAATCCAGAGGAGGCGTCGCTCGTGAACAAATGAAGTTTCCATTCGTCAAAAGCTATTTTCGCTATCAAAATATTTCTGTGATGATGCAGATGGGCTCCCACCAAGGGGAAAGAAAATAAGTCAAGATATCTAACAGGTTCCAGCAGAGCGGGCGCCAGTAACCAAGCCGCTTCGTATCATAATATTGTTGTGTATTTAAAATGAATTTAATCAAAAGAAACCTTCCAACGAATGAATCGAAAATTTTGAAATTTCATTATTAAAGTTTTCATCAAAAAGACAATATATAATATAAAGTCTCATAATGTTTGAAGCTTTTAAAGACGAGATGATAGTATAATAGACTTAGTTCACGCACAATTTACATTACACAGTGAAACATTTAACATGAAATTTCATTTGCTAATTTCACAATTATTTTTAGTGAACGATGCAAGTATTTTATGCACGTTAAGTGAACTGATATTTACTCAAATTTCATTGTAAATAAAATAAACATGTAGCAAATTTCCCAAATTCCTAGTTCTGTCATATCGGTAGATTTAGTAACAAGCTTAATTCGTTAGGTCCAAAGACTAACGTTCTTCGTGATTTTAATTGTAACCGTGACGTTAGAGATAAATCTTCGTCCTTGAATGACAAGCATCACATTCTAAAACGTTTTTTTAACGAATATCATATTGACCACAATCGTTAAATTTCACTAAACTAAACACGTTTTATGTATACGCATACCTGCCGTACATTAACAATTTCAATTAAAAAACAAACTCATTTGCATGGTGGTTGTATTCCTTCAGTTCACAACACACACACAACACAAATTAAAATCCAACTAACACGAGTTAAGTCTCCTTTTAGAAAGATTTTGATGTTGGGTTGTGTGGGCAATCATGAAAAGTATTGGCGTAACCATCTCACTTTAACTGTATTTTGTTGGCCGCAAAATAAATGATTGAAAAAGTAAATTATATGTGCACAGATGATTGTTATCTCGTGTTCATCCATTCCTAATTACACATGACACGTCATTTGCTGCACACAGCTAACAAATAATCCATTTACCCTGCACAAGGACGATTGAAACTCAGCTCTTGTATTCGTGGTATCTGAGGATTTAAGACATCGCAATTTATACCTCACACATTTTCTCTGGTTCATAGATCGGCGAGGTCCGCAATACTGTTGCCAAAGATCTTATCTGAGGCACCACGGTCCGCTGGACAATGCTTGTTACTAGAGAGAGAGGCTGCAAACCACCATAACGGGGAAACTTCTTTATCGACTCTGATACCACTGAGTTACCACGAGGCCTCAGTTTAAAAAATTGAGCGTATTTAAATTTAGAAATATATATAAAAACACATCGTATTTTGAGTCTAGAGTCTTTTAGAGTTTAGAGTCACTTGGACACATACCTGATTTTAAGTTGGGGACATAAAAATTAAAGCTAGTGGTGTGCAAGTACCTGTCATTTTCGGGTCGGGTCAGACATTTTGTGGCCGACCCGACAGTCAAAGAAAGATACAAGGAAATGCTCTGTTGCACGCGTTGATAAGCAAGCACGTGCTAAAGCTAGACCCACATTGCAATTTATTAAAATTGTAAAATTTGCGACGTTCGCTGTCCACGGGGCCATGTTTCCAATATTATTTATTATTGCCAAGGTAGGCCTATTTGGGTAAACCTTTAATTTGTAGATAAAATCTACCGCCATCTAGAGGACCTTGACATCATTTCTTTGGGTAAACGTAACAAATAATACACTGCTTCCTCGGTAGTATTTTGATTACTTCTAGGTGGCAGTGCATAGTGCGAACCTCGTGCGAGTTTTCGTTGCCATGGTAACGTTACTTTTGTTATAATGTTTGTTATATTTCATACATGGCCGTAACATCCCCCCACCCTGTGACCAGAAGCAGGTTATGCCAATGACCATGCACCTGCAATACACCGATCTGGTGTTTTTTAAAAGATGCCTCAGTGGCGCCACTGATTTTGACGTGTGCGCGCGCATCAACCAGGGCCGCGTGTTGAGAGGCGACGATATTAGGCACCCCCGCCTCCAACCCCCTCCGGCCAAAGGAGTGCTCGGCCGACGTACTTTTTCTTTTCGGGTTGTTAACCCATGGAACGACCTGCCGCCCGCTCTCAAAGACTGCCCAGTAAGTCATTTCCCTTCCATGTGTAAGGAGTACTTATGGGAGAACCAACTACAAGTGCCATGTTAGTTTCACGTAATTTAGCAAGGCTCTTCGCGGCACGAGACTTCCACAAAGATATCAAGTGTTTTAGCAAAATATTTGCTAGCGTCGACGCCTTTTCTTGTTAAAAAATGTAATAACAACAAGGATAAACAACAATAAAAAATAATGTAATTTTCATCTACACTACTTATCGGATCAAAATAAAGTTAACATATTCGTGACCGGACGGACATTCTAAATGATTTGGCCACCTCAGATTTTGTCGCCGTTTAGTTTGAAAAAAAACTTTCGATTAACTTTAATGTAACTTTTTGAACGATTTTGCCACAAAACTAATGGCATTCAATCGGGAACGAAGCTTGCGGATGGTCAAAATTTCAACTCGATCCGAGCCTTCGTTCGAACGTTATGGCGAGACATACAAAAAAAAACAAACAAACAAAAAAACAAAACCAGTGACTATTTTTTCCGGCAGAGTCATATGGAAACGCTCGCTTCGCTCGCTTAACCAGATTTTTAGGAAGCAAACAATAATTTTGGGGGGTTTGGTGGAGGTGCCGGTCCAGACAATTTTAAATTTATTTTCTTATACAAAATGCCATTCAATAGAAGTACTAACAGTAGAAAATGAATTGGTTAAAAATCATACTTCAAGGTTCTTTACCAGTAAAATTCCATAAAATGGCATTCTTAAATTAGTATTTTCCCTACCCGACTCGATCCGAAAACGCAAAGCATTTAATATCCGACCCCGATTCCGACCCGACTGGCTAAATTTCTACCTGCGCAGTCCACAGCCCTATTTAAAGCAAACCAAGCCAACTCTGTTGGCGCCTACACAATCGACAAGCGAACAATGGCCAACTCAAAGTACAAATTGCCAAGCCCAGAATTAATGGTCTTAGGTCCACATCAGAAGTAGCCTCTCCATTGTGCAAACTTAATCTAGTGGGCTTACAAACTTGGATAAAGTATTAATCTCTAAGCTTCGACAATGTCTTACTAATTTAATAAAATGTTTTGAACTAGGCGGCTTCGCGAACGCTTTTTTTAGTCGCGTTGATGGATGAGCTTTTTTGTAAGTTTTTAGTTTGCGTAAGATCTCTTTACTTTTTCAAGTTCCATTGCAAAACGTTTTTTGTTGAATTAGTATAATTTTTATATAGAAGCACTAATTGCTATTCTAATTAGAATGTAAAATATCTGGAGGCCCGAAGACTTGCTTTTTGTACGCATTGTAGGTGATTGTTGTCAAGTTTCTATAGTTACTTTGTTAATTATTATTATTAAACTTATATTAAAACCTTTATTTCTATGGATTCTGGCTAACTTTTCAACTTTTTCTTTCAAAAGGTACTACATCACCATAACCTTAATGTCCATGTAAGATATGCACGTTGTAGCACCACCCGTTTGGTCAGAATCGGCCCAAATGTCACGAAAATATCGCACTAAAAATCGAAAGAAATCGTAAAAGTACGATATTCATGAGAAATATTTCTCCGATTGTACCCAAAAACGTGGCAGGTCAAAGTTCAGAGATTTCGAAGGTCCCGTCCAATTTTCATCAAGATCGCATATACCGTTTGCCGCGAACAAGCAGACAAAAAAACAAACAAAACAAACAAAAACAAACAAACAAACAAAAGAAAGAAACACGGGTTAGTGAAATCAGAGTCGATAAAGAAGTTTCCCCTTTGGGGAGGTCCCCTTACTCCCAAGTCAAAACGGAATCTAACGCTCTGCGCGCTGAGGGCGGCTTAAATGTGAAACTAATAAAAGCACTGCACGCTAAATACGGTCAGTAGATTATCGATGTGCAGTGACGCTGAAATCAACAAATAACAGACGAAACGTCAAACTTCAATTTTATTTCTATCATATTAGCCCTGGGCCCTAGTCTTTTAAAACGATTTACTTTTGATTTATTATTGTACTATAAAGTGTTGCGCAGGCGTCACAGACATTTTCGTGCGAAATAATTTGAGATATGTCTTGTTAAAGCCTTACGGACGTAAGTGTAGCCTAGGCCCAAGGCCACAATACAGTTTTCAGACGTAAGTACGCCCTTGGCATTCAAATCGAAATCTTGAACAATACATATTGTCGGCCTAGGTCCTAAGCTTAGGTCTACTCCATCAGAAATATCCACATCAATAAAGATAGTTTGCTTTACTCCAAAACATTCGCCAACATTCGATCGTATTTAATATGTTGACGTTTCCGCCATTTGTCGTCATCGACTGTTAACTACTAGTAGAAAAGTGACGTAGTTTTATTGAAGTAGTTCCATCAATCGTCACACAGATGTCGCGCGGAACGTTAGATTCCCAACGCCAAAAACCGACTTTTTATTTAACCCAGGGCGGTATAGGGAGTTGGAGGACCTCCCCAACGGGGAAACTTCTTTATCGACTCTAGTGAAATTGAAGTTTTTGCTTCGTTCATTCAATTATAAATTGCATGTAACATAACATTATTTTAGTTTTAACATTAAAATTGACCACAAGCACAATTTCTTTTCCATAGAGTGAAGAATTCTCTTTTTTATCGTAATATGCTTGGTAGTTTGGTTGTTATTTCGTCATTTTTGAAATTATTAGTTTCGTTCTAAACGGCAACAAAACAATAAGTTACTAATAATTCTATTAAATGCCCAACAAGAACCCGTTCAGTTATTTTGTTTCTATAGATATTCATGTTTGACTAATGAGTTTAACTTATCACAGTACTACATTCAAAAACGATATTTCCATGTGATCCACCGCAAATTGTCGGAAGAATCAATCGCGTATTTCACAAATACAAACGGCTAACATGTTATCATTTCAAACATGTGTGCTGTTGATTTTGGATTACCATATCAGCATACGTTGTTGCCTTATCCTTTAGATAACACAGGCACACAAACGGCATAACACATGGGAATATGCACATGTTTTAACACAAACAACCAATTGGTTCAATGCTATTGCATGAACTATGAGCATATCATCTTCATCCAGACATTAACAAAGCTGCACACATTTGCACATTCCTTTATTAAGCACGGCGATTGTACACCAAAAGTTAAGTCTCCTATAAACTAGGCCACTTCGCCAACGCTTTTTGCAGTCGAAGAGCTTTTATGGTTGATTATCGTTGCCCTTAAGGTACGATTTGTATGAGAAATATTTCTTCGATTGCCCCAAAATCATATCATATATAATTTCAGTTATATTTGAAAGATCCCATAAGGTTTCATCAAGATCGGGGTAGCCATTAAAGAAAAACTTTAAAGTACGATATTCGTGAGAAATATTTCTTCTATTGCACCTAAAAACGTGGCAGATCTAAGTGAAGAGATTTCGAAGGTCCTCTCCGATTTTCATCAAGATTGCTTTTTCCGTTTGCCCGGTAGAGCGCGAACAAACATGCAAACAAAAAACACCCGAGCTATTTTCGCTATTTTCTTCGCTTCGTTCGCTCATCCAATAATTTTATGATGATAAAGAGGAAGTAATGGAGGATGAGTTATAAAAACTCCTAAAATAATTTTACATGCCAGCCTAATGGAACGTTTTCCCATTTTAAAAATGTGGCTGAAAAATTAATAGATGTGTTTTCCATCAGCATAGAATTCTGCCTCCAACGTTCTTCGCAATGATCAATGGCATCCATAATGAAAACTTGGCTCACGCAAACAATTCTTGGCGTGGGTTAGTACGTTTCTGAGATAAGAGCTTAGGTAATTTCCAGAAGCCACCCCAAGACAAATGCCAATGGATTGTGCGTTTCGACAGTTTGTACAAGAAATATCAATGATATAATATCGTTTTAATGTAACCCAAAAGTATTAGGAAAAACATTATAAATTAATACATTTAATATCTGTTCTCCAAAGTCGCCGTTAATTAACATCCTAATAACAAGCAAATAGTTTGAAGTAGATTTCAATTGGTCGAAAAATACCTCTGCCTTATGATTGTACCGTCTAGACTGGACTTTGGAAACTAGTGGAAACTTACGTAATTTGTTTCCGCTGCTCAAATTGGCAGCGACTATTTGTTACTTCTCGTTTCAATATTGTCAGTTTAAACATTCTTGTATTCATTATAATATTTCAATTAAAAAATTAAAATTCAATTTTACCATGCAATTAAAATGTAAGGTATTTTCCTAGTAAGTAGAGATTTACAAAAGATCTTTCTTAAATAAAAAATTGTTGAAATACTGTATACAAACTATAAGAACACTAACTACAGATTTTTTGCCATTATAATATAATTTCTTAATGTTAATAGCTTATTAAATAAAATAACCTTAAGCTTTTAATATTGACTAAATGAAAATGAGGTTTATGAACTAAACGGGGAAACAATGCAAGTTGACTTCCTTAACTCTTTCAAAGCTAGCGTGTTCGTTGAAGCGATTAATCAATCGTTTCTCCAAGTGAAAAGTGGTTTTAGAGCCGACAGCCGCGCAGTATCAACAAGGGCGAATCTCATGCTGAATGGCTGAAGCTGACATTACAAGGTTGATTTTTAGCAGAGTGTATTTGATCTCAATTCGACTCTCAACATTGAATGACCGTTTGTGGATAAAAACTCGCCACGGTCAGTTCGACAGATATTTTATCCGCCTACCAATCCACAGCGATAAAATATGTACTATGTGACACTCGACCTACAAAACTAATCAATTGAAATCAGTTAAATAATGTAGGACTGAATGTTAAAAATCATTCATTACCAAGTACACATGTTTTATTCAATTTATAATATAATATTCATATACAGAACGTTACGGGCTATACAAAATGTAGAGGCATTGCATTACGTTCTAGGATTGCAGGTGTAAAATACAGTAGTTCAGTCGTTTGATTTGAGAGTTTTCCGTGAATATAATTATCTTTTGAGTTTCTTGTTGGGCACATTTTCAATTATAATTTGTAACATAATTATATAATTTTACAGTGCATAATAATGTGTACAGTGTCCTCATCTTTATTGTTTTACTTGTCGTGCGAACCGTATTGTTACATAAACGGTCAGGATACTCAAACTCTTGGTAACCAGAAGAAGAATCCCTCAAAGATATGTACTCACCAATAGCTTAGTAAGTTTTCTGCAATCTCGCTTCGACAGTAACTATATTATATTTAAAATTTTATCCAAAACATTACAGTAAAAAGAAAAAATGCTTACAAATCATAATAAAATCTGTTCATTTCACAGTCTATTCAAATTAACGACAGATGACTTACTATAACGGTTTTATACACCGCGGGACTATGTCAGGACTATTCACGTTATTTAATTGTGTCCTGCTTGCGTGTGAACATAAGTATATTTTTGACAATGATCAGTCCATTTACATATTCCCTTTGATACCAGTTAGGTAAAATTGCTTAATTAGTAAATTATGTAAAACTGATATACTGAACAAAACACGGTTAAAAAACAATGCACAGCACTCACCCGCTGCGTAATATTTCGGTGACATCCATCACCTTCCTCGGACGCGAGGATACTGAAGAAGGTGATGGATGTCACCGAAATTGTGCATTGTTTTTAACCGTGTTTTGTTCAGTATATCAGTTTTATTATCATTCTCCGGTTAACAAGTCCTGGTGGTTTATTAAGTAAATTATGTATCTTAATTTATTTTCTTGTTTGAGTTTGAGATTGAAAATGAATATAACCGGATACGAAAGGAATATCAAAATATATTTTTAAGAAAAGTTGGGTTTGGTTGCTTTGCAAATAATACCCATATCACGGAGAGATGGAAATGTATTCATCAACTGTATTGAACGATCTTAAATTGCATGACATATCGTAAGCAGAGATTGGATTAAATCACATAAAAGTTGTGTTCTTGATATGATTACCAAGAGTGATTGCCATAACAAACAACCATAAATACGATGATAAAATATCACAACATATCCATGGGGCTACTACCGCTTCACCCCCATCACTCCCAATCAATCCAATCTATTGCTTCACGGTTAGGTAAGACTCGCCCCTTGGCTTTTAGTAAGTAAGTAAGTAAATATTTTATTCATTGGACAAATACATGGTATCTGTATAACACAATTCTCTGTAAAGAGGGATAGTGCAATGAATAATTTTCATTTTCATTCTAATAACTAATAACATTAATATCTAGGATGATTCTGGTGATGAGTCTGGTGTAGAGATGTCCGTACCGGATTAGGTCACCCATACCTTTGCCTCTGAGCTACTTTTTGTTCAATGCGCTTATAGCATTCACATTCTTTATTCCACACATTGTGGTTTTCATTTAATTGTAAACCATATCTGTTATTTGCTTGTATGCAGTTAATGCAGCTTGCAGAGCCTACTGTACAGTCTGGGGATTTATGGTACCCACCGCAGTAGCCGCACGCAAGTCCATTTTTACAGTTCGTCATTGTGTGGCCATATTGGCAGCATTTAAAACACCTTATCACATGTATATATTCGACCACCTTACATACATTCCACCCTATTTTAATTCTATCACTCACGTCTTCTTTAGTTTCCTTGTCCACTTCAAATATTATATTAACGGTTCTTTTGTTGTAGTTTTTCTTGATATGTACAATTTTCATGCAGAGAGTTTTCTCGGTTGTTACTTATGGTGTTGAGTCCATTTGTTTGCATATTTCTTTACCCAGGTTTCATTTTCACTAAGTTGCATCCTTTTGCTAACCCCAATAGCCAATTATTAACCGTATATTTTTATGTTTGGGGTTTGTAAACAAAACCTAGTTACTATCTAACTATTTGGATCGATCTGACAATACGTCTGCATAATTTACTCGTCACTTTCCATTTTGCAATCCTTCTAAACCAACTTCCAAGAACAATTAACTCTTCTATGTGTTCAGGCACCTCACCGTTAGAGTCTAACAAAGTAACAAATCTGCTATGCTCTGCTGCATGGAATTATCCACAGCTCTCGGTCAGCTAATCAGAAATTGCTTGAGTAATTGGCAATTCTCTGCTAATAATTTCAATGAACACACATGCTATTCATTATTTCAGTATTCTTTATTGGCATAATACATACTGTTATTACATTGCGTTGTGGGCATAACAATGAATGGAAGATAAAATAAAGAATTTAAACATAACATAATCAAATGTTCCTGTTCACATTTAGGAAGACTTGGGCGTATGCACCTGATGATTAAGTTTGTCTTTAATTAAGAGCTAATTGAATTCTATATTCTAAATCAATATAAGATTTTAATGAGAAAATAGGATAGCATTCTGTCTCATGTACAGTCTAAGAAGACTATCCATTGTACTAGAATTAGTTGATATATTATTCATCATTACTTTCTGTACACTTTACTACTAATGTAAATGATGAAATGTGACGGAAATAGATCAATGCCCTTTATGACGTGTATTCTCATTATGAACATGTCACAAGTGAACTAGATTCTTGCCGTTGGTCTCAATATTTATACAGATAGTACACAAAAAGTGTAGGGTACAATTTTTCTTTTGCAGCTGGCACTACCACGAATTTATATTACCTCTCTTCTTCTCGTATGCCTCTTCAAAAGTAAGTCCAAAAGTAGAATAGACTTTGATAATAAAACGTCCACATGTACTTGTCATGAGTACGTGAAATTTTCTATGATGAGATTAAAAAGATATAATGGAATAAATACATTTTATGCAAACTAATCTCTAAATCAACTATTTACAGCTTAATTTTTTATTTAGATGGGAATGACTTACTAAACTAGGTTTCCGCGTATGCATGAGCCACTAAGATGTGCATCGTGCTGAATACGTGAGTGTGCGATGCGACAAACCACAGCTTACGCTACGGTATTGCTCATCAGCTCTTGTGGCCGGGAGCAAATACAACATGGGATATCACGATGAAATCTTCGTGCATTCCTCGCATCCCTGCTAGAGGTTCGGAATTCGCCTATGACCTGGTTTACATAACTAATCGGTACGTGGCGAGATGAAATTAGCTAGCCGGATAATAATGTATGAGATTGAGAACGCGCGAAGAAAACGACGCTGTTATACTATCCATAGTGAGAAAGTACTCAAGTTAGTTCATAATTGGTGTAAAAACTTAAAGTTGCGTACTACAGTGAATTGATCATAACCTCAGTTATTTTTTTTATAATTAATTTGCACTATGTTCTAGTAAGTTTTACTTCTTTACTAGAGTGACACGCAACACTTCTAGCAGAGCTGCCATGATTTACAATAAAAATACATTTTTTAAACTATTAACTTCATGACTAAATATCCGCTTAAAACTAAATCGCAGCCTTTCGCTATAACATAAATATATAATTATATAAAGTCGCACAAGGCCCGAAAGCTGAACACACCAACAATTTCCAATACCGACCTCTTGTTGGTCATGGTTCGCTCGACGATGATGTCTTGCCGCAGCGTTGGGTCGTCTCTCACTGAAAATCCCTTCTGTGACTGATTGGGTAGACTCTAGATGTACGAATATATTTATTTCATAGAGTGCATAATTAAGTAATGCTCGCAATTGAAACACGATTGGACGCACGCATATACACGCTTAAGGCTGATGTTATATTATGCATGCTTTATTTTCAGGATGTGAGATTTTGTATTTAATTTAAAATTATTAATTAAATTAATGAAACTTACCGAGATAATGTGATGTAGGAGAACTCCGTGTAAATAATAATGAGTAAGAGGAATTTCCGGTTAAGCATATTTTTTAAATGACAATTTAAACTTCTATTATCTTGTAGCTTTTCATAATAACGCTCTGGTTCGTTAATTATGCGTTGCGTTAAAAAATAAATATCTCAGGTTCCAGAAAAGTGAGAACTGGTTAGGTTCCTTTACACACCCTCGAATGGCTTTTAATCTTGTCTTTTTAACCTTTCCAGCAAGTAGAGTGTTTCCTGATAAGTAATTTCCTTGAATAAGGCTCTTGGTCTTGGAACTTCACAAAGAGACAACGGTAGCTGAGGACAGACGCTAATACCAGAATAGCTACCATTAACAGCTTATGCGGGGTGGAGGAATTACTTAAAAACGTGTTCGTCTCAGCCTAAGTTAAAAGACCTTCGAGGTAAAAGGGACAAGAAGACGCAAAGTCAGAGGAAGAGAGAAGATTTGGCAAGAAGTCACTGTCCAATCAAATGAACTGGTAATAAGAGAGGATAGCGAGATCAAGCCAAGGGAGCGTTTGAGTTTGGTCCCATTTATTACGTAGCTCGGATTCCTCCTTAAAGAAATAACATTCCGGTAAACTAATTTGAATTTTGCTGCAGGGAGTTATGTAGTAAGACGTGCTAAGTAATTTTTGAATAACGTTTCAGGTTTCTACACAGTTTTCTTATTATATTTTTAAAGGCTTGACGGTTCTTGGGAATGAAAATTGCTTTGCAAACTTAATTTTTAACCAAAAGTGATCAAACACATTTTCCACTAGATTATTCAGCGTTTCAACACGGTAATTTGTAACCGTTTTGAAACACGATTTGTAAGTTTGAAATGTTTACGTTGTATGTAGCAGTTTTATGGGTAGCACTGGAGGTGCTCGCCATTATTCGAACTCTAAACGCGAATGCCTTTTACTATGTGAATGTTTCTGAACGTTCTTTGAGTGAAATGCTCTCTGGCGTTTAAAGGGGTTAACGCCGTATTAGCCGTTCTAGATCGTAATTCAATTGTAACTCGAACCTACACAAAGAAGTTGACTGCAATCAAGCCACTTTGATTGAAACATGTTCGCAAGTTTATTATTATAGTTATTTATTTATGAAATTGCAATTAACTGAAAATTAATATGCACCACTCCATAGAAAGTTAGAAAAGGGCCATGAGGCCAAAGTGTCTCAAGTGCCTTAACTTACTATGCCTAAGTTATACCTTTTATTAAATACAAATACACATGAATTAACAAATAATATAAAAGGAGATAGTAAAGGGTGATTAGTATGAACTTAAACGAAAGAAATGTATACATTATTTCTTGATAGATGTAAAATTGTGGTTCTTAAATGTTTAACAATTACAGTTTGTAGGTATGTATATTCTTAAACATATGCATGTGACATGCAAAGTTATGTAGCAAGCTAAATTAATAAACATACCTATTTAAGAGTCTTCACGAGACAAACATGTACTCGGCACGCTCGTAAGCACTCAAATTAAGATGTACGACGCTCTGAAGAAAAATTGAAACTTTATACGATTCTATAAAATACACATGAAACAGATATTTTTGTGCTGAACAACATACAACAAATAGAATTGATTTATTTAATAAACTCTACTATAGTATACACCATAGTTACGCATAAAGTCGACGCAACGGGAACAAGAAGAGGTTGCTCCTGTCGCGTTGACTTTACTTAGGGTTTATTACATAAATCAATTCTGTTTGTTGTTTGTTGTTCTGTATAAAAATATCCGTGTCATGTGCATTTTAGAATTCGCGTATGTAGTTTCATTTTTTTCTCCAGAGTGTTGTACATCTTAATTAAAATGCTTACGAGCGTCCCGAGTACATGTTTGTCTCGGGCATTAATGTTACATCTACAGCTTCAAAACTACAGCACCTCTTTAGTAACACGAATAATAATAAAAATAATAATAATAATAATCAAATAATTATTATTATTATTATAATAATAATAACATAATATAATAAAAATATTAATAATATAATATAATATAATAATAATAATAATAATAGCAATAATAATAATTGTATTTAGAGTCTACCCACTCAGTTATATAACTGATTTTCAGTGGGGATAGTAAATCAAAGCGACTAAGCCTACCCTATAGGCCCCGACTATTATAACTATATATTATAACTACGTCTATGATTTATGGCATTATCAAAACCTTAAAGTATAAATCAGTCTGTGTAGAGTGTAGACTGTATTGAATTGTTGACACAATATGTCGAGGATCTGTCCCTAGCTGAGACTATGAATGCGACCAGACAAAGATGGAATAGCCTTGGTGTAAGTAAAACGAACAAGAACAAATATATTACATTCACAAATAACAGGTCAACGTTTCAGAGATAACAAAAAATCAGTCTTCAAAAAGCAATTTTCTTGTACTTGAAGATGGAGGTTTTAAGTGATTTGTTTTAAACATAATTTGGTTCAAATACAATAAAAACGCACAGTTTGTTTGTTGGTAGACTTGAACAAGGTATGTTAAAAGAATATCGATTATTGGTCGATATACCTGCGAACGTTTATATTTAGGTCAATGCGACATGATATCGATAAATGATTCCATACCGATAACAGATCAATAATAGTTAACTTGTGTGTGTTTTTATCAACTATGGTAAAACTTTTCTTAAAGCAATGATTTTTATTCGATTTTTATTCATAAAGGTGTTTGATAGAAACACAGTTGTTAGTTTTACTTGAAAAATATTGATAATAACGCTGTAAAATTTCAGATCAAACTATTCGATCGATATCGATTAAAACATTTTAAATATATTGCATTTATTTCGATATCAATAATCAGGAATCGATACACAATTGATAACCCTACATTAAATAGACTAGATACTTCCATGTATTTGTAAGTGATACTGTGATTTTGAAATGTGCGATACAAAAATTATGTATGCACATTTTTCTAAAAACATTAACTGAAAAATGTGATAGACTGGAAGTTATATGACAAACGTTTCTACGTCTACGACTATACAGTGAACACCTACACTTCTCATTTCCTACTCGACTGCTGTAAGGTAATGCGTTTCGTGAATAGGTTTTGTGACAACCTAGTTCATTAATTCTTCATTACTGGATAAAGAATTTAATTTCCACTCTGAATTCACCTAAAACTAGTGTAAAGGATTTAATTTAATTTCGTCTTGAATCAGTGTGCTTCTTTAGGCATAGTTAATAGTGTCGCGTAATTCGGCTAGACGCTAAAGCGAGCTTGACTTAATTAAATCCTAACGTTAAGTAAAGAAGTCGTCCCCAGAGAGGTGACTCTACACCACAACAGATTACATATGGAGGGATGTTACATGCAATGGAGATGGCAAATGGCAATGACTGTCTTACACTTGATGGTTTGCATTTCCGTTGAAAAGTTCACATTTGAAATTATATACAGTCTATGATTATTTAATATAATATGTTAAATACACACAAATACAAAATTATTATTAGTTCTAAATTGCAACAAAAAATATTATATTTTAAGTTGAAGTCATATAATGGGTCTTTCAGGGTGTTTTACCTCTACACAGCTCTCTCTCTCTCTCTCTCTCTCTCTCTCTCTCTCTCTCTCTCTCTCAAGGCACCAAAAAGCAAAAATAAAAAACAATCACAAAAGTTTTAGAGAAAGATAATGAATCACAGTCTTTTGAAAAGACCAATTTTTTTTGTTGATGCATAACTTCTATCATTGCTACTTTTTGGAACGATTTTAGGTGCTGAAGTTTTACAAGAAGTATACTGTTTGGATATCTGATTTTTTTATTATAGCTTACACTCACCTTTGATTATGGAATGAGGTATTTTGAAATGTGTATCTTCAATACCTTGCATTTTCCAGTGTTTTTATTTTCCGGTACTTTTATTGTATTTGTACCGTCAAAAGAAACAAATCGTAGATCTTAAGATACGAAAAGCAATTTGTTTAGGCATATAACGGTTCCGAATGTTCTCAATAACGCAATAGCACACCTTGTCATCCACACATCTTGAACTAATTGCTGGTCATGGAAGATGCTAGCACGCTAGCATGCGGGCAGTGGGTTCGATTACCCACGGTACAGGCAATTCTTCAGACATACACAAAAAACATCTTCGTTGTATAGTTTTTTCGCCGTCTGAAATTAACTTTACAATGACAGTACCTCGAAATTACAACGATTCTTCACTTCAGAAAGTACTAATTAATGTTCGTCTTCGTATCTTACTTCCACAGAGAAACGTCAGCCAGTTGACGAATGATATGCGCGCAGGTGCAGTTAGTGTTATTTCATTCTTCCAATGGTTGTCACGTTTCAGTTTTACTATTATGGCCTAATATATGGTCTGTCTCGCAGACTGTCTGCTAGTAATCTGCCCACGAACGTACTTTAAGCCAAGTTACCAAATTTAGGTGCAAATTGTTATATGAATACTACTTGGAGAAGGGAAGACAGACAGAACTTGTCTCCTACGAATAGCTTATTTAAATAATCTAATATATCAAGAAGGAATATGTCGCAGAGAGAGAGAGAGAGAGAGAGAGAGAGAGAGAGAGAATGCGTTATCTTCGGAATATGACGAATTTCGGATGATCTTATTATTGTCACTTTCATTTGCTGTAATGCTCAAATGTTCTTTAAATCTTACCTACAGTAGTATTACCATCTATGGCCACACTACAAATAAAATATTATGTATTTATTTAATTAGGTATTCAATACATAAACTTCGTTGTGTTACACTTCACAGTCTAGTTGGTATTGTTTGTTTATTCCTGCTTTATTCTAAAACTAGGGAAACGCCAAAGTCGTTGTTAAACGAGTGAGTGAGTGAGCCAAGTGTTGAGTACCCGGGAACATCTCCTTTTCTCCCCTATACCTAAGGATCTAGCCCAGTATGAGGAATGATACCGGGTACTCAACACATGGCTCACTCACTCGTTTAACAACGACTTTGGCATTTCCCTAGATATTTAAATTGAACATTTGAAATGCGAATCGAGTTCAAAACGTATTAGCGTGAAACATTAACAAATTTCCAAGATAAAACAAAATCACCTAAGTTTTATTTCCCATTTAACACCCCTCAAAAATAATATGTGGGTGTAAAAATATAAAAAAAGGTCGAGCTAACGGGTATCGAACCTCAACACTCCGTGTGGTAGGCTAAATGCTTACCAATAGGCCATGCAAGCCACGTAGATGTGGTCCCGATAGCTGCTACTAAACAAATGCTATCGATATTTTAAAAATCACATTTTTATTTATTGTAGGATTAAATCGCAATGGATCTAGTTGATTTTGTTAGCAGTTCTCAATAATTTCGTACCGGATGTCTGTTTAAAATTTCAGCCCAATCTGTTCAGCGGTTCGGCTGATTTTCGACGTACAGACAGACAGACAGATAGACAGACAGAATCACAGAATGAGAACCGTTCGAGTTGAATGGAGACACTCGGTCGCTCCGCTCCCTCGTTTAATGACACAGGCGTTGGCTGCAAACCCTAGTACACTGAGATTATTTCAACTTTTAAGATGGAATTACTATAGAATTAAACAATATTTTGAGGTCAAAACAAGATGAACATTACATTTTATGAATTAATGCACATTTCTGAAACTTTCTTCTTTTAGCTGATTGTGTAGACAATGGTTGCCGATTTGTTCATTGATGATTTAATTTTATCTTCTCTATTGACTAGGGAAACGCCAAAGTCGTTGATAGACGAGTGAGTGACCATGTGTTGAGTACCCGGGAACATCCCCTTTCCTCCCCTATACCTAAGGCTGGATCTAGCCCAGTATGGGGAATGATACCGGGTATTCAACACATGGCTCACTCACTCGTCTATCAACGACTTTGGCGTTTCCCTAGTCTAGTTGGCTAAGGCGCCCTTATACCCGGAATGTGGGAGACCTGGGTTCAATCCCCTGGTCGGATAAGATTTTGTAGTTTATGGATTGTATTTAAAAAAATATTAAACATGTTTTGAAATGCATATAACGCAGTTTAGTCTACATCAACTGTGACAATACTATTGAAAATATAGCCAGTACAAAATAGTATTGAAAAAAATGTATAACCTGTGTAATTAAAATGTGTTTATTGTAATATATCCAGGTTAATAAGTAGTGCATTGTGTAAATAAGTAGTAAGGCAGTCGGACACCACATGTGTTTTGGGTTTCAAGCCCTCTTCTGGCTGCCTGTCTTTGTTTTGTACATATTCAAAGGCAAATAAATAATTTTAAAAAAAAACGAGTAAAGATTGCAAGGTTTACTCAAGCTCCCAGTGGAATTTGGGGGTACCTTGAACATGCAAGTTTTGATAGACCCTGTTTGTCACTGCAAAACTGCATTACAAATATTTTTCCACTGCCTCCATTGCAACCGAGTAACATCTAAGAGACAGTGATTTTTCCAAAAGAAAACCCCACTGCCTCCTAGATGTTAGTCGTGGCTCCTACGAGGAGCCAGGAGGCAGTGGAAAAACCATTGTCGTTAAAAGAATTCCAACACAATCATGTAGGCCTATTTTTTCAGTTTATTATTTCTTGTAGGTTTAAATCGAAATGGATTGTGCTCATTTTGTTAGCAGTTCTAAGTTACCTGGTCACGGATGTCTGTTTAAAATTTCAGCTCAATCTATTTGGCTGTTCGGCCGTATGAGCCCGGACAAACAGACAAACAGAATTAATCACGACAAGACCCGATCGAGTAGCGTTATAAAATCCTCATTCGCTTCGCTCACTCGTCTAATAATTGAATTACTGACTTATGCAATACCAGTTTTGTATTATTTGTGTTTTGTATCTCTATGTGGCAAGCTAATTAAAATAGCCAACAAGCAATCAATTTACCTATATCAGGTGGTGCAAGTAAGCTCAGCTTAGCCGCTAAGTTTGATTTATCTACTTACAATGCCTGTAGCATAGCCCTAGAGCCATGACGTGAGGCAGACTGCGGCCTGACGCATGCTAGCCACCTGCACACCCTTAAGCCCAAACTTCTAGTTAACTAACAACCAGATTAACAAGAGTTAACTGAAAGTAAACTACAACTTTACCAAGTCACCACTCGTCAGCTGGCCCTGACGTTGTATCGATCCTACTGCCTGTGGTAATTGGTTTATTTTTCGAAGCAGTACATTATAGAATGATTATTTTTTAATATAAAGAACCATAAAAAAGAATCGATCAATAGTAAAACGTCAGTGCTTTGTTACTATTTAGCTGACGAGGTTTGTTTTTGATACACACAAAAAAGGCTGCAGGCAAAATAATGTTTTTAAGGTTGGTTCTCTTGTCTGATGGTCGTTTAATCTCTTATAGATGTTCCTGCCAACATAACCAGTTCTACTTATTAAAATCTCGGACTACCATTTACATTTTCTATGCACGTTTCCTAAATGAGAGACTTAAATATTTCTTAAAGACTCATATTATGTCTTGGAAAATGATCCAGTCTATTCACTCGACGTTTTCATATGTTCTCATTTATTCTTTAAAGTACCATTATACTTAGGCACGGTAACGTTATCATTAAAGTAATTAATATTGACGATTTTACCCTCAAGACTTTCCTTTTTGATACCGTAAAACATACTGTAATGTAAAACATGAACATCACATTAAGCTAGTTATATGTACGAATCAAAACCAAAAATGTTATACAGGAAATATTTGTAGTCTTAATACTCGTTTTGGCTTAATAACTAGACCAAAAACGTTAGACTTGGAAGAAACACAGGTACACAGATTCAATTGATTGATTGGATATTGCTTAACGTCTCATATTTATGCAACTTGGCTAATCGAGACGAAGGGAGAGACGTAAGGGATCACGCGGGGGGACAATGGGGGGACAGGCCCGTGCTGGTCAGAACCAGCCACAAGCATACAGGGAGGGCAGAGGTTCCCCACGTCGTGGTCGTCTCCGTCTGTGTCATCCGTCCGTGTTGTCATTGTCGTCGCCGTCGGGGAGGTAGCCAAAGGGAAGGGGAAAGTTCCCCGACGACGACCCAGAGCTCGCCATTAGTTTCAGGGAAAAAAACTCCCCTAATCACGGGCCAAACCACGAGAAGGTTGCGAGTTGGAATAAAGCAAGAACTTGTTCGAAGTAGTGTTGGTCGAAAAAATCATGCCGTAAAACTACTAAAAATAATCTTTTAAAATTGACTTCTTCTATTTGTATGTTTCCGCATGTATCATCTAACTTCAATGTTTTTTACTTGTGTGTACACTGTGCTGAAATTTAGTCGCTCGGAAGTAAAAATCAACAAAGCATCTTAAATAATATTAATGCACATCAGATTCCAAGTATATTTCTGAAAGTGACAACTTGTTTGTATACTTGAACTACAACCACATTAAACTGTAAACCTCATTCCAGCTACACTCTGTTCATGTTATTTTCTATAAATAAACTAGTTTGCTAACTTTAGCAATTAATTTGATTGCTCAATGCTCATGGACAAAGTACACAATTTACTAACACATACAAAGATAAAAGCAGCGCGTTTTTGTGAACACAGCCTTTAAACCAACTGAAGGGGCAGTATAATTACACCCTTGATTACAGCGTTTACATAATACACATTTTAATGTAATACAACACACAGTTGTTTGCATGCACTTTAAACGTTAAAGTGACGTTTGTACAAAACAACAAATAATTTAATTAACTTGTTTCGTGCACACAATTTTGTTTGTTTGAAATTTGAATGTTATTTTCAATACACAACGTTTATCACAGACTGTCAACTTGGACACAATGAAGTTTGCTTGTATTCTAGTTTTTACTAATGTAATGCTAAAGTTCAAATCGGCTCCAAAATATTGAGCAGTTGAACGATTCTATAATCAAGAAAAGTGTACACATTTAATGTATTGGTGAGAAAGGAGATGAAGAATCAGACAAGAGAAAAGTAGTAAGAGGAGGTGTGTGTTACTGTGAGATTGCCCACATCGTGACTTCTTGAAGGATTATATTTATAAAGAACATAAATAATGTGTTTTTGTTAATTTTTTTTAACTTCAAAATAATTATAACATTTCAATCAAGTTTGTTTAGTACTCTTCCATTCATATTGAGTTTTAAGATTCTATCGGGCATTGTGTAAAAGAACGTCCATAAAAAACCTGGTTGACGCGACTCCATAAAAATGTCGTTAATTATGTGACTATATTTGTGATTGCGTTAGGGGAGGCGAGGAGGATTATTAGCGGTTCTACACTTGCTTATGTTCTACAGCAGCGCACGAAACATAAATCTAATTTTACTCTCTGTGTTTCGGAAAGTGTATTTTTATATACTCAAATCAGATTTAAAATCTGTTTTACACTTTGCTTGAAACCTTACACGACTACAAGTAGACAGAATATTCCATCACAAGCCTTTACGTGAAAATAGTAGAGGGTTCTTTTCGATAACATAACTTCATCCCAGATGAAACTCTGGGTGATGAGTAGACAAGGGAATATAATTGAATGGGGGAATATTAAGATGCAACGGGTTACGAACTTAATATGACGGGATACATTCTCGTTACAAAACAGCCACATCTCTCATACTTGAATCTTTTAAAAAGTAAATGCGATATGTGGACTTAAAGTGTAGCTTGATAAGAGTAAAGCATGGGTTAATAGTGCTTCGTGAATTGTAGATAGGGTTGAGTTTAGTTGAACGTTTTCATAATCGTTTTACAAAACAAAAAAACACGAAATATTCGAATCAACAAATTGGTGTTTTCATCGAAAAAACTTGCGGTGAAAATTTGGGCAGCTAAAAATAAGTCGAGATGTTCACAGAATGAAAGATACGTCGCAGAATGAAATTTACATAGTTTTAAAACAATGTTAATTATATTTCTTGCTTTCGATTCATTAATTAGTTAGTAGCAATTCGTTTTCCTTGATAACAAATATATTATTTTTTAACCGACTTTGTTTATTCACTTTAGGATTAATTCATTTTCTTAAATGGCATAATACTGTCTCGCCTGATTGAATTTATCTACGAGCGAAAATAAGTTTTGATTTAGTTTAATGTGATCACTAAACAAATCTCTTTGACCCATCCTACAACAGTAAATCAATTCGCGTGAGTGATGCCAACGAAGAAATGCCACTAAATGAACATGTATTGCAACTAATACGCCATCCATTATAGCATATTTCATAATATTATTATATATTTGATTATATTATTTACGCAGGAATATTTTTTAATTCCGCCGTTTGGAAATGGCACGAAGAAACTAAATGTAGATCATTTATTCAATGCCATTTAAATGTTCTTATAATATGATCATTTATTATTCTGTCAGTTGACCAATGAAATACATGGTTTCAAGATCATACACTATATGTAGAGCCAATCAGTGTAACGTGATTCCCGCTGAGAGGCTGAATGTAGAACCCGATGACGGGTAACGGGGACACCGAGCGCTGGCCTAGAAATACACTCTTGTCCTCGACCCGGCACCTCCACCAAAACAGTAATTTGGGTTTGAATGGTGTATCTGTAGAATCACAAACTCCTGAAAACGTCCAGAAGTAAATGATTAAAATCAGATTTTAAAAATTGTTATTGAGTCGATATTTAGAAATGACTCTTACTAAAAGTTATTTATTACATTTTCATATTCGATGACCTTAGGCCACAAAACAAATGCACAATCTTGTTGGAACACTAATCGTGAACTGGTCTTGAGGTAAACAGAACAAACATTTTATAAGTAATTTGATATTACACAATGACATATAAAATTGGACATTTTAGCTTTCACGAATCTCGCGGGAATTGCGATCTTGGCCGTCCCTTGGGGAAAGCGTAACCAGCCAAGGAGGAAAATACATGCGGTCTAATTCATTTCGTCTTGGAACCGCGATGTTTGATCGAATGCATTGCCGCTTGACGTAGAGTGACATGATTGGTCACAGCGTCCATCTTGGAACCGACGGTAGCGACGAGAAACGCACGACAAGTTCAAAAGAGACACCCCAATTAACTCCGCAAGCACGGGCAAGCAAAATTCAGTGATAAGAATCGACTGACGCAGTAACGAAAAACACAGTTGGCATATCAGTAAGCTTGGTCATTATTATGAATCTCCGGGATTCTACCCATCCGTAAGGTAACCACATGTATACATTCAATTGTTGAACCGGATTTAGAGGACGCTTACGTAGAGGCATATACTCCATTTACACGAACGTCCGACAAGTTAGACATTAACTGCGTGGACGAGGTATATAGAAGAAAGTTAATTACAGGCCCGTCCTGACGACAAGAAGTATTAAAATTAATTACAGTCGGAAGTGACATACAATATACCCGCAATTATCTGCTGCTAAGAGTAGCCAACTTGTTTGTTTAGGTTCATCTGGGGGAGATTATAAAAATGATGAAGAGGCCAGGATCTCAATGAAATAGGGAGGCATTGTAAAATTCGAGGTAGAGCATTTCTATCGACGTCAACGTTGACATAGTTGACATTTAGTCTGACGTGGAGAACATTGGGGAAACAGTTTAAATGTTTGGAAACGAAAACAAAAGATCAATTTTACATTTTCAATTCACTATTTGATTATGTTGGGAATTTACAAAATATATCCAGAAATTAAAGATTTATACGAAGGAAATGTGGGATGATGATTGATTTTATTTTGAAAGCTTTTGTTTCATATTTAATCTATATCAAAAGATACACATTGATTATGAAGACGATATGTAGCTCAATAATAAGCCAGAATTGTAGACTGGGAACACAGCAACTCGCGTTTAACAGACCAACGCCTCTCAACACATCCAATACGTCGCCAAAGCAGACCGGAGTCTTGTACGGTCGTATTTAGTATTGCAATGAGAAATGTTTTGCGATTTAGTACAACACTGAACCTGTAGAAGGAAAACGAATTTTTTCACACGTCTATACCACTAGCACGATATGTTACTAGGGTTGCCAAAACTGGAATGAATGAACGAATGAATGAATGAATGAATGAATGAACGAATGAATGAACGAATGAACGAACGAACGAGCGAACGAACGAACGAACGAATGAAAATGAACGGCTATCATTTATGTTTTGAGATAAAAACATTTATGTTACGGAATGTAAGGAATGTTCTACAAAATTAAATATATACCTTGGAACATACACACACATTCACGTTCAATTGTGAATACTAGTTTGTATTATTGTGTGTATCAGTGGTGTATGTTTCGTACTTGCGTGGTGTAAAAATAATAGTCAAAAAATCAGAACAGTTGTCGTTTCACGAAATTCTCGTATATAACCACCTTATTATTGATTCTAATACAGTCATGATCCATTATTATGAAATGCTTTTGAGTGACAGCGGGTTTAATGAAGCAAAATGTGGTAACAATTTTGGGGTAGGAACTGGAGTGAAGGCAAGGGTAGATTGGCAACATCCAGTCTGAGTATCATTTAGGACAAAGACTGATAGAAGCGCCACTTCAACATTTCAATTTATAACGACGCCGCGATGACACAATGCTGCCAATTAGATTGCGTGTTTGATGAGCGAGTTAAATAAGACTTGTCATAATTCAGCAGAGCGTTATAATCCCTCAAGAAGTTTAAATTTCAACGCGCCTACCCGAACATTAATTCCTTCTTGAAAGTTATCTCAAAGCCTTTAATTCTAAACTAATTTATCTTCAATGATATAGTGTTGTTCTCATTGAATTAACCTCGCATTTCAATAATTTTATAATTAAAACTTCATCCGTTTAAATCATTTTATTTTTATGATATAAATTAATTTCGTTTTATGGTTATTTATTTTCATGTTTATTTTCACTTAATTAAGTGATGTTCTTTTTATCATAAAACGCATTGATTCTATTAGAAATTATGGTCAAGGACGAACACCAAATACACAGCCCTTGCTTTGTACGGGACTCAAACCCACGGGCCGTGGTTCCATAACTTAGTACATGAGGACTCGTTTGACGTTTGTTATATTCCAATACACGTAGGTCTAGTCATGACGAATAATAATAATGTAGTATACAAATGTGCGTAATTACTAGGCCTCTAATGGATGAATATACGCTTCTATCAACACAGACATTCAAGTTATTGGAGTTTAATTTAAAATGCTGGCATATCGATTTAACTGAATCAATTTGATAGAATGCACAATTTTTTAAATTTAATTTGAGATATTTTCATTATTCCGTTAATTTCAAGGAAACTACTTAGTTGGAGGGACCAGCGCGTGTCTTTCTTTTATAACTATGTATATTGCACAGCTTCAGAACGATGCGTCTCAAGGTAGGTAGTAGAGAAAGAAGAAAAAATACATTAAAAGGAAACCCTACGTCCTTTTTACAAGAAATTACTTTGAGTAGGAACAGATTATCTATCGCATCTTCAGCATGTGTGCCCGAGCGAGAAAGTAAAACCCCCAATGGAATAAACATACCAACGAGTCGTGAGGGCTTAGCGAAGTTTATCAGTGCGTTAACCAGACAGATTAATTTTGTGAGCCGTCCACCCCATTACTGCTCCTGGCAGCGACCACGCCATGTGAGAGTGAGATACGTGGCATAGATTGGCTGTGACTCGCCCTCCAAACATAAGCTAGCACAAGTCTTGCTTGGGCACCGTGTACAATATCAGTGTAATAACGGATAGCATTGTTGTTATTCCATTAAATAAACATAAATTATAGCACTTTTCCTGAAGACAGTAAGCAATAGGATTGGTATGAAATTTGAAACAAACAAGGAAGTATAATATCTAATAGCATTGTACATAATACAGAAAATGTACTTAGATATGTTTTGGTGGGCTTTTATACAAGTTAAAAATGGTTAATAATCATATTTCAAAGGTATCTTTTATTCCGGCCTCCATAACATTTGTGCCAAGTTTTGAACTTCTGCGATGTTAGACGGCCGCGCGAACAGGATTTTGCAATATCGTTCGACTGCCGTCTTTAATGCCCGAGTGTGGTAACAGGCATTGTCTACATTATTAATGACTTGCGCCTGTTATTGACGGAGAATCCAAACCCCTATATATGGTACGACTTAGCATGCGTCATGCATATTGGTATGAGTCTGACAAACCTTGTCAGATCTCTTCGTTCAAATCGATTCGTTACTTGTCATAAAAATGTTTTGCGTATTCAACAGGTCACGGACATTTGGTTAATAATAAATCATTCTCAGTGCTTTTATCAGAATAAAAATGAAAGCCAAGAAAGACAATTTAATTTTTTCAATTGCAAACTTTACATTTAAATCTAACAAAACGCCACATTTGCAAAATTTGTATCGCATTATTTTAACTAGGTTTTGAAAGAACATAGAAAATAATTCCCGTATCGTTAATGGATATGTTCTCTATAAACTTTCAAAAGTATTGAATTGTTATGCATTTCTAGTCTTCGTGGGAAAATCAAAATATTCGAAAATCTTACAGATTGAGGAATAAAACTATAAAAACACGCATTGCGTATTATCGACAAGTATCTTGTCCCACCACATTTCGCTCTTATCTTATTGAGAATTGCGATGCGATATCTTTCTTAACATCACATTATGAGGATAACAAGATTGCACTTGTGGTAGCATTATGAACGATGTTATTCCGCTTCGATAGAATATTATGATGGCGTGAAGGCTAATCCTATGTTGGTGGTTAATAGGAACAGCTGGGCGTTGTCGCATCGCGCGGTTTTAATCCACACCATACCATATGAGCCACCACGGACGCCCTGACAATAACTTGATAACGCTAAAGCTAACTATTCCCATAGCATGTTACAAGAACTGCCAACTCAATATTCAATTGAGGCACTTTCAAACATCTGCTTGAAGCTAATCAAGTTTCACGTCGACGAATGTTTTGGTATTCGAAGTAACTCCTTATCCTCCTCTGTTATTTAAGGCTGGTCCAACGAAGCGATATAGGCCCACATAAGACAATAAATAGAACAATGATGATCGATCGTCAAGGGTTCCAAATAAATCGTAAAACGGCGGGCGTAAACAGAGGGCGTAAACGCGATGTCTGAACCTCCAGCTACAACGTCGATATTGGAATAGTGCTAATGCTGAAGTGCGTTCAACTATCGGAACGTACATTCGGATTCTATTACCTCACTCTATCTGACGAACTATACACGTGTCCAACACCAGCATGTCGATATTATCTTAAATTTCGTGTAACTATACACAACCTAAATGATAGAATGATGCATTGGTACAAAGTTGTTGGTATCTTGGTCACCGTCCATCCTCACATTTCGTTCCCATTCATATCTTCCTCCCTCATAAATAGTAAATACCCGAATGTGACCTGAAGGGGTTAAACCGTGCTAGTCCAAACAAGACGCTTTGAAGTTAACGTTCCTATTATAAACAGACGTTCAGCAACGCTTTGTGGCACTGCCACCTCAAGAACCACAGTTTAGGAAATCCTGCGACAATTGCGAAAGCGCTAACCACAAAGCTACTGGGGATATCTCGAGCTAGCCTAATATCTCAGAAACCAACCGTTCTGTTAACAGATTTCTCAGACATACTACGAAACAATACAGTTTCGAATTAATCTATGCATTACAATTCCCCAATGTCTATGAACACTTCCTTCACCATTACTGAATGCAAGAACAGGCGAGTAACATATTTATGGTAAGCTTGTGTTAAGGACCCGGCGCCTCCACCAAAAACCTCGACACACGGCGAATTGTTATATTTTTGTATTTTATTTTGACGATCTGTTGGTTAAAAAAACTTCGCTCCCTCGTTTGGGTATCAATGCTTGTTTGTTCACCAAAATCACATTATTAGTTATTTGGAAATCAATCCAGAAATTAAATCCATCACCCGGAAATGATTGCGCCGAATTTAATATTAATATCATTTTAATAACCATAATATATTATGTTAAATATGCATTATATTATTGGAGAAATAAAATACAACAATATTGTTATAGTCATAAAAAGCCTTTAAATAAAGACTGTTGGCTGAGCTCGAGAAACCCAGGTTATTACACAGAACGTAGAGATTTAGTCTGGATCACTTGGAAGCTCTATCGTTTGTCCTATCGAGTTGTGGTTTGCACCAAAGTGTTTAGTAATAATGTGTGATTGTCGCTATCAGAGAATATTTTTAAAAAATTGCTCACTTTTGTTTTTAACTGACCATAAATATACCATCAAAAAGGTAAATTGTACTAAGTTTGCTAGCTTGCGTAGTGGAAAAATATTTGAAATATTATGTTTTTTGATAGCATCATGCGCTCATCTCTTGTTTGTTAACATCATCCCAAAAATACAAATTTGTTGTGTAAAAATTGGAGGTCGAAAAGTGGTCTAGACTGTATGTGAAATTAGCTGGATTTGTCGATCAAGCAAATTTTAGAATGAACATTTAACAATTTTTTTTAAATTTAACTGTAATGAAATTGAGAAATAAACCCTCGCTCATACTTGCGTTAGGTAACGACATTATAAATCGAGTTTAGATGGCCAGTTCAAAGGCAGCAGAATTGTTGCAGTACTGTGCCAATCTATTCAGATCTAGATGCACCAACAATCCAGATGTTATGAAGTTAACCGTCCCGGTAGCCAAGGGGTAAAGCACTCGACCTGCAATCGGGAGACCTGGGTTCGATACCCCGCTGGGATGGATTTTTTAATTTCTGGATTGATTTCTATAAAATTGAAGAAAAAAGTTTGCCCGAGTTCGTCAAACGGTCTTAAAGATGACGATTCAAGAAATTTACACATTCTAACACTAACACACAACACAATACAATTCTAGATTCGCTCAAGTATGTATTCTCAAACGCATTTCAAACCCCGGCCATCATTTTGTACATTGACGTCAAAACGAACTGTCAATTATTGTGGAGACTATTTGCTCTGCGTCGCAGTTTCTTACAGTTGTTAGTTCTGTTGACCCTATCACGCAGTAGCAGCAGGGCCACACATGGTCATAGACTGTTCGAAAAGGTTGTAGAAAACCAATAATATGACTACTACCAAAGCTTGGCTTAGGAATGTGTAAATGGTGACTTTGGAGCCATCCTTGCAGCAACGAGACACAAAAAATTCTAAGGTTGTTCTGAACTAACTTTATTGATTGTGGTACTGTCCGTGGGTGGAATCGTGTCCTGCTTGATTGATTGGTGTTTCCTACTTAAATATGCTGGGGCCTACAGGGTTGGCTTGGATGGATTTAAATTTTATGTCCCCCACTGAAAATCAGTAATGTGACTGAGTGGGTAGACTCTAAATACGAATGTATTTATTTATCTGTTTAAGTGTGTTTATGGGGTTTATTACAATGTCAACTCTGTACAAAGTTTATTGTGATTGAGTTAAATTTAAATTAAAATATTAATCCACCTTATCGATTCTTTAATAGCAACTGTTGTGCCATTCTTGTTGATAAACTTAGGTGACAAGAAAAGAAAAATAGTAACTTCGTAGCTATTAACGCGACTTGTGAAAGGGTGTTTTGAGAGCGTTATGATTATAGCGAAACCTTGTCGACTTAACACGATTGCATAAAAATTTAGTAATATGCGGTAGTAACGACCCATATGGTGTTCGATCTATCACTGATCTCGGAGAATCACCCTGCTGGGTAACTGCTGCCAGCAATGCAAACTTTTTTCATAAAATTATCAATCTCACAAAAATGTAAATTGCCTGTTCGCGAAAGTTAACTTAAATCTTAGGCACGCTAAATGATGGTATTTTGTCCCGTCTTGCTCCATTTAATTAACTACTTTATGACTTGCAAGATGAAAACTAATTAAATATTGATTAATGGCTTAAACGTCCGTTCTCGCGCCATTCAAGATGCGTCATCCGAGCCGGGGTTGGTGATGGAAGTGGAAGTTACACTCTCGTATAGGTAATATCGCGCCGGTAATGCTCTCATTGAGATTCACGGCCTGTAATTCAAGGGTGAGGTAGTTTGACTTGACACTACACTAATCAACTCCGAGCTGAGACGAGGAACGACCGGAGCCGCTCACTTGGAAACTTCAACACGGATGACGAAGAGACCTGCTTCACTAATTCCATTATCTGCATAAGGAGACGAGCTTATTTTATACACCCTTTATTTTAACGTACAAAACTTAAAATTATTTCTGTAATTTTTTCCAAACACTGGTGTTAAAATAAACTGGCGCGATAAGGAAGGTAATGTGTCAATTATTATAACGCGATTGGGCTTAATTTAAGATTTTCCTAAAGCTTAGTTTGATCGAAAGTTAGACGAAAAGCAGATATAAGCAACATCAGAATTGGCATAACTTGCGGTCATCTGAGGCTGATGGGGAGGGGGAGGGGGGCGGTCAGTGTCCAAATTCAATATATTATTTTAATCTTATTATGTCAATAACACATTTTTAAGTAAACTTTATCTCTCAAACTTTATTACGTTATTTTACTGAGTGTTACTGTGAGTTAATTGTGTTACAAATTAAAAGGAACCATTTTTACACCACAAAGCCTAATATATGAATAGATATTGACTGCTTCAACACGTAACAAAGTGGCGCAAAATTGGCGTTTGTACCCTATTGCACCTTTCGACAGTTTTATGTCACTTGCTGGATCTATGTTATGACAAGTAAACATTAAGTTAAGTAACAATAAGTACCAACACTAATAACTAATGAAGGGAACGTCGTAAACTGGTTTGAATTGCCGATGTAAAATAAAATGTAAACAGTAAGACAAACATAATTTTAAAGTTTACAAGTCAAGATGAATGGTCACCGTGCACTTTGCTGTTATTCATTCTTTCATTCTGTTCAATGTGCTATGTTTATTTCTATGCATGGACCTACTATGAACCATTTCATATCTTTCGAATCCGTCTCTATTTATATTTACTATTTCCTCAATATACAATCGAAGTCGAAGAAGCGCGTGCCTCCATTTACCGCTGTAGTGTTTGTAGTGTTAACGATAATGATGATATAATATTATTGTATGGTAACGGAGATGTAATCTAACATTTTACAATTTCATTAAAAATCGTGACTGGGGGGGGGGGGGGGGGGGGACACTATCACGCCTTTCTTAATATGTGTATTAGGATTATTGTTTGACTGATTGGTGATCAGTCGTGAATGTAATGTCCAAGGTCTATTCAAAAAAATTAACCCCTATTCTCTAGCATTTGCATTAACGAACAAATAACACCCTGTAAAATATTTCAGTCAGGATTACCACTGGTCTGACGACCTCCCGAACCAGAGTCTCGCGTGTTACGCATGATCTATACCTAAAATCTAGCTCCAATCAAGGCGTCGTGCTTTGGGAATTTTCATGTACAACATTGAAAAATAATTTTGAAATAAGGTACAAGAAGTGATAGATGCAATATAATTCAACATTTGACTCAATTAATCAATGATTCCGACGGTTCGGAGAGTTTGGTTTAATCAGAGGTGAGTTTCAGACTCAAATTTCCCCTCGGTCTATCACAATAATACAACGCCTCGATGCGTAGAAATGTTCCGCTCCAGACCAATTAGCAAGTTTATTGCGAGGCGTGCAGAGAAGGCTATGTTCGACGCTGATCGCGCATGCGTTTGTGTTCATTGGCTGGAGGCAATGAACGTAACCTATTTGTTTGCCCCAAGGAACCTGTAACAATTTCAACATATCATCACAAGAGTGAATAGAAACTATAGTGGTTACCCAAATGTATGATTTAGGGTTCCCGATCGATTTTCGTGATGGAGCAACGCCGCATATTCCAAATAGTAAATACGATTTTAGATTGATAATTTTTTTAGGTGTCACTTTTCTACCCTTGCAGAGGGTAAGGGTGGAGGGGGTTGTGACTATTTTAATTAAAATTTGTTTTTTTCTTGGAAATTAATAAAACTTTGATATTTTACTAAAACACATTGCCGAGTTTGAAAAAAAATACAAAAAGTAAAATTTGTGCCGCCATCTTGGAAAAATAATCACTTTTTAGACATGTTATCAAATAGTGAGAAATTCATAATGCTGATGAAATATTTAATCAAAAATCATAAAATGTTAAGTATCCTTAAAGTAAAACATTAAATTTTTAAAAATCGGTTGATAAATTGCTCGTTCCACAAACATTTGATTGAAGGCACCTGTTGCTTAGCTAATCAGGTTATTGTTAAAAGTTGCCTGCCACATACCAATTTCGGATTGGAGAGTTTGTAAATTAATTCCTATAGATCAAACATTTGTTGATATTCTAAAATAAGCTGCAGTATTTTCCAAACTGTATTTTTTTACAAGTAAACTAAGGTTTCTAGTTTTACCGTTTTTTTTTTCTTTCAAAATTGGTGTTTTCTTTCAAAAAAACACTTTTCGAAAGCTATGTAGTAGCATTTTTAGATAAAATTGTGTACTGCATTTTTCATGTAGGGTTTTCTACCACGTTTTTAGTTGCGTTGACGGATGAGCCATTTGGTTTATTAAGTTTGATCCATATTTAGACTGTTGGATGCACTCGAGCAAACGAGACTTTGACGCAGAATGCAGAGGTTAAAGTCAGGATCACTTGCATTGACGAAGCTCTATCGTTTCATTCGTTTGTCCTATCGCCATCGGGTTGTGGTTTGCATTTAAATGTTAAATAAGAATGTGTGTATGGCGCGATCGGAGTACATTGCTTAGTTTTTTTTTAGTAACTGACCGTATAATTATCTCACTGAACAGGTTATTTGTAGTAATTACCCAAGTTTGCATAGGGATTTTTTTTTAAATGTTGAAATGTGCTCTGATCGCACCATGCGATCATCCTTTATAAACAACATCCCAAAAATTCAAATTGGTTGCGTTAAAATTGGAGGTCGTAAAGTGATCCAGACTGTATGTAAAATTAGCTGAATTTGCCGATCAAGCGAATTTCTAAATATGCATTTAAATGTAGAATGTTGAAAAATTGTATAATACTAGTTAATTTTCAAGATGGTACTTTTTCATACTTATTTAAGTAATCCGTCTGGGCCCGGGGAAGGATTGCCTAGAGAATGAAAAAGTAGTAGCTAGTAAGAGCGGAATATATTACTCCCCGAAACTAGAGGCGAGCTCTGACAATCGTCGTCGGGGACACCTTCCCTTCCCTTGACGACCTCCCCGACGACGATGACAATACACAACGAACGATGACGATGACAAAGACGACGACCGCGACGTGAGAACCCCCTTTCCACCCTACCCGTGGCTGCATGGTGTGCATGTGCCTCTCCTCCCCATATCCCCTAGGCTAGAGTGGTGCATTATGATCTAACGGTTGACGCCCCCTTACCCAAATAAACCATAAATACGCTAATAGCTATTATTAGATACATATATGATAACGGTTCAATGGCAATTTTATAATTTATACTACCACTCATTAAGTTGACATTCACCACTTTCAGTATTGCAACGTCATCGTCACGCATTTCACAGCGTGACTGCACACGCACATTTTACTAATTCAATCACCCCTTCAAGTGCCCGTAGAAGATTTGTTACTGGCACCTAGTGATTACTTTCCAATTTCCAACCGTAATCTTCATGGATGGTGGGGGGGGGGGGGGGAATCCTGGTTGCATTTGTCGCTATCATCTAGCCCATACGCTAAAAAAAATTAGGGTACAATGCAGCTCTTGTTGGTGATAATTTTTCTGTGTACACCCTTGCTATTAAACATACACCATCGAATGACATTACCGGTTGCACTTTTGAGTGACTGGTAAAATGCACGACAAACAAAGTTTTCTAGCGGAAATAAAATTGTTTCGTCTAACTTTAGAAGCGATTCCAATTCTCCACAGAGCATATTATAATATCTTTACCGCCCCAGATGTATTTATATAATTATTGCAGAAATGAAATTAGTAAGAGGAGTATAGAGGTGTATTTAGGCTTGACAAAATCAGGAGCAAGGATATTAAGAAGAGAGTTGGAGTTGACAAGTTTTTGTTCAAAATAGGAAGAGAAAGATTGAGATGGTATGGACGTTTGAGAGAATGGGACAAAAAGAGAATACCGAGAGCAGAATTTGAAAGTGGATATATGAACAGAAGAAGACCTGGTACACCAAGAAAGAAGTGGAAGGAACAAATAATAAATGATGGGTAAAAAATAGCAGCATAACGACTGTTGGAGGACAGAAGGAAATGGCGTGAGCTGGTGGTAAGAAGCAAGAAAGAAGAGGACGATATTGAAGGATGAAGGAGAAGATGAAATGGAAGATGAAGAAATTGAAGGAGAAGAGAACATGACAGGCCTGGCAAGCCGGTGATAATAAACCCTTTATGCCCTGGAAAATCTGGTGATTAGCCATCCCCTGACCCGACTTTTGTTGGAAGCAGGTGTAAGAAATATATAATATTGTAGAAATATTCATTTTGCTTAGAGCCTACACTTCTGCTATTCCATACCTGCAACTCAGCTCTCGATAATTGGATGAGCGTAGCGAGCGAAGCGAGCGAAGCGAAGATTCCATTTCACTACACTGGAGAAAAAATCCGGAATGTTTTTTTTTTTTTTTTTTTCTGTATTTTTGTGTGTTTGTTAACACGATTCCGGCTAAACCGATACTCCGATTGCGATGAAATTTTATGGAGACCTTCGAAATCTCTGAACTTAGAACTGCCACGTTTTTGAGCGCAATCGGGAAATTTTTTTCTCATAAAAAACGCAATTTTTACGATTTTTTTCGATTTTTAAAAAATTTCTTCGACTTATAACACCTACATGCTTTATCCGATTGTAATGATTTTTTTTACAGAACCTTAATTTTATGAATTAAGATATTTGTGTGAAATTTGAGCGTAATCGAAAAATTATTTCTCATGAAAATCAAAATTTTACGGGTTTTTTTCTTTTCTAAAACAATTCTTTGACTTATAACACCTACATGCTTTATCTTATTGTAATGATTTTTTCACAGAACCTTAATTTCGTGAATTAATATATTCGTGTTAAATTTGAGCGCAATCGAATAATTATTTCTTATACAAATTGCAATTTTACGATTTTTTTCATTTTAAAAAATAACGATTAATTAAAAAAATTAAGTTAATTTTTTTTATTTAATTATAAAAATTAAGTTAATTTTTTATTTAATTTAATTTAATTTAAAAAAATCTTCGATTAAGTATGATTTTTTTCACAGAACAACAGAAAATCCGCGTAACACATGGCATCTCAATGCACCATATACGCTCATCCAACAACGCGGCGGGACTTAAGCGTTTTCCTAGTATTGTGATATTTTCTGCTTGTCCAACAATGCATCTAATTCGAACTGTCTTCCTATCTTGCATTGCTTCTATCTGTTTATGTTGCAATGCATTTTGACATTTGACCAGAATGGGCTCGTAGTGCAACAGAAAACTCGTATGTAACAATTGCTTTCTTTGAATATTATTCTGGCTGAGACCTTACAAACAGAAAAAATTGAGCAAGTAAGGAACTTGTTTCGACAGTTTCGTTTTTGTTGTGACACTGTATTGTGTTACCAATGTAGTTTTACATTTTGTAAACCTTTTGGTCAGGGGCTCAAATGTTATATTCTAACTCTCGATTTCTTCCATAGACATGCTTTGAGTATTGTAACTGTTCCACTTTGTTTCGTCGAAGAATATCATTTTGAACCTAATCTGGTATAATGCGTTTTGTTTTAAGTACCACAGACTTAGACTCGAGTGTAATATTCATTGCGACGTTTTTTATTTTATCAGAAAATAAATTGTCTTATAGATCTTAACTTATTTGTAATGCACATTCAAGTTTTCAGTTTGAGTAGTGATAAACGTCGATGGAAGAGTTAATAAAGTTAAACAGTTAAATTAAAAACCTGTTCAATACAAAGTTTGCTAGATAACAAAGAAACGACATTTCGGCAGAGGGTCTGAGGAAAGAACTGGCCTGTTCGAAACCGAATGAAAAGAATGTTTTTTTTAATACATTTATTACATTGTGTCGCCAGCATAACTTGTGATACTGGGCATTTGTTTATCAAGACAAGCATCATGGTTGTATTTCACTGTTCCATCATTGGAGACATGAACATTGAATAGCCGATGTAAGATGTACTGCACTCCCTGTACTCAATTTGTGTTCCTACTTTATTGCAAAAGAAACACGTGCCCTTCTCAATTATTGTTATTGAAATCTATCGAGTCAGCCTTTGTTTCGTATGCTCAAATCATTTGATGGATGCTAGATTATCTTGCTGCAATCTGATAAGCAACAATCTGTCTCTATCTATAAAATATGTGGCATTTTTTGCAACGCCGCGTTCAAGGCTCTCACAAAACTCGTCCACTAGTGTTGATCTTGTTGACACACAAAACACATCTTCATACTTTCCACGATCATGAATTGCACTCAATACTTTACCAAGTGGTAGAAATAGACTCGAAACTAAAGAAATAATGACAAAGTTTAAATTTTAATATATGTACACTTAAGAAATGAGCAAGGTCCAGAATACGACCGAAAATAATCAGATGATTACAATACTTTCAATTGGCTTCTAGCACCATAATACAACAATCAAACAATTACTTGAACTTGCGGAATTTCAGGTTGTCTAGGAATTTAACAAGTTAATACATTAATAATTTCTTGGATTAAACAAGTGGAGTCAATGAAAAATAACTACAAATCAAACACACTTTAAATGTCGGGTTCTTTCTATAGCTGCGACTTTTCCATCGAACAAATTTACAGTGTTTTATAGTTTCACGACAACCTGTGACTTGTCCACCAGTTCAAGTAATTTTTAGGGCGCGACTAGTTTTGTTTATTTATTTACTATTTAAGAAGCAAGAAAGAAGAGGACGATAATGACGAAAAGATGAAATGGAAGATGAAAAAAACGAATGAGAAGAAAACATGACAGGCCCGGCAAGCCGGTGTTATAATAAACTCTGTGTGCCTTAGAAAATCTGGTGGTTATAGCCACCCCCTGACCCGAATTATGTTGGAAACAGGTGTAAGAAATATATATACATTTATTTACTATTGCAATATTACTATTCGAGACGATGCATGGTGATATATGAGGGTGAACAATTTTACAAATATAAAACCAATGCCTTCTGCGGGATTCAAACCCACGTTCTTCAAGTGATATACGCTGTGGGCCAGCGCCCCAATCGTATTAGTAACCGCAGGCGGCTTCAAGCCATTGATTCACTGTTGTATTTCATACATTATATTTATTGATATTTTCCCGCGTATTAAATTAAAAGCGCGTAAAGGTAGCCAATTGTTAATAACTTCCCATATTGGAAGCAATAGCTTAATAAATATGTATATGGATTTTTTTTATATAACGTCTATCTATTAATAACTTATTTACAACGGAGGACAAAACAGCGCTCGTGTTCGTTTGAGCATGTGATTACTATTTAAAATCCATGGTTTGACCATGGTTTAACCAGGATTTTAAATATGGTTTGATGCCAAGAAAACCACTGCCTTCTACACATGAATGTTTCAGTATTTCCCAGTTGAATAGTTGTGTTAATTATGCCACTACCATCTGAAATATTCGTTCATGATTTTATAAGTGAAAATATTCAAAACAGAGTTGTCCTATAATATCAACATAAAAAGTGTAAATATCAACCGATTTAAAAATTTCAAAAGTTTTTGTTTGAACAAACATAAAAGAATGCAATTAAATTTATTTTAAAATTTTAAAATTTTACTGCAGTATACACCGGTAAATAATGTCGAAATTTGAGATTTTTTCAAGATGGCGTCTTTTTTCGAACTTCTAGTATTTTTTTTTAAACTCAGCATTGTGTTGTTAGTAAATCTACGAATTTTCAAAGAAATTCATGGTTTGGTTTTGTGTCAATGGAAATAATCACAAACCCCTCCACCCCCACCCCCTGCAGGGGGTGGGTGACACCTAAAATTTTTATCAATCTAATTGTATAATTAACAATTTGGTAAAGTGCCGTTGCTCCATCACAAAATCGAGCGGGAAACATTTGGGTTACTACTACTAGCTGATAAGTAGGTGTAGAATCTGAAGCTTCTAAACACTTCATCGAAACACACACAAAGTCTTTGCAAGGATTGCAATGTTGAGTCTTTATCATTCATCTCAGTCATAATCACCACCCCTTTAACATACTTTATCAAACGATTTAGTAAGAATGTTGTATGAGAGGTAGGAAGACTAATTTAATATGTGGAATTACCCTATTTACATCCATGACGCACTAGTTGTGTAATACAGCTTGTCTGACTGTTACTCGTGGATGTTAGTGTGCCATCAACGCAGATTATCACAGTTGAACATCTGTTAAGAAATACCGTTTTTCATATATATAGAATTATTACTTTTCGACTTCATTTAAAACTAAAACTACTTTTAATCGTTTATTCTTTTTAACTGCAATCATCAATGATCTTCAAATATCACTGATAACTTTACTGTTGTGTGCCTTAAAACCCCAATAACTAACTAACTATGTGAAGTTTTAGACGTGTGATACTAGCTGATCGATAAAATATATATTTAGTCAAAAATACATGTCCTGAAGCACGGATTTGTCTTTATTGTCCAATATTATGCCAATATTTCCACACTTATCGTCTTAAATTGCACCATTGCACCAGTAAAGTCATCCATCAAAAGTAACATTCGTCAACATTGTGCGCGATCTTTAGTTGTAATTTCTTCATACACAATTACGGTTACGGTCACAGGAGTACCAATAGCAAGTGAAGACATATAAACAACAATAATCATCAAACAAGGATATTAACATTACATTATACAACGTTTTCGCACGTTAAAATCTCCTTGTTGGTGGAGGTGCCGAGTCGAACAAAATTTTCTCCTTTGGGATTGGAGGGAGGGGGCTAGCCCCTCCCCCTGGACAGACTAAAAGACTGGCAGTCAGACAGGAAAGATATACATTTAGGAGATCTTCGCTACTAATTCACCTGCACATTACATTTAAAAATTTTAGAGCACAATATTCCGAACGTGGGTAGCATCGGCATTCAACAAATATTTAGACCTCGAAAGTATATGCAATGAACTTTAATTTACTGGGGTAGTTTCCTTCACACTTTTTTGTTTTCTGTTTCCTTTGATTATGTGCGTCAAAGTGTGCAAACGTCTAGTGAACGTTGCATAGACGCGGTCTTTTCAAAGAGAATTGTTATTGCTTTTCTGATGCCAAAACAACTGTACACATTTTATTCTGTGTATCAACAAAGGCTCATACTAATTATACATTTTAGTTGTCATATTCTCGTTCAAAGTTGAAATAATATCAGACATAAGTAAGACCTCTCTAATTAACAAGACAATTACAATAGAAAATAAACAGACAACCCTTGTTCTCTGCTCAAAACTCAAAACTCACTAACCCCTGGCGTCTGGGCAGAGATAGGGGAGGGCTTTGTTTCTTAACCCGGCAAGTTTATGTTTGTGTGTACTTTTATTATATATAAACCAAAATATAATATTTTGTAATTTCATAATAAAATGAGACACATTTTCAGTTTATGCGTAAAGTATTCCCTGTACTTATGGTTAATGCATCAGAATATTTTAATTAAACCATCATAATTATACTTTAAAACACAAAAACTTAGGTATTACTTGAATACGATATAAGACATTTTATGGAATCCCATACGGGGGATTCACCTTTTAGACTACTCGCAGTGTATAGTACAATTTTAGAAGACCATATTGCCATGGAGTAGAATACAAGTCTTTTGAATTTCATCTGGAAAATGAACAAAGGTTCATGACTCGATGCACATACTATACATCCATATTATGTCTATGCTGATAAAACTCTTAGGCGTATTCTATCTGGTCTGCCCCGCTCTGCTTGCAAAGACGAATGCTGATCGTGTTTTATGCCCCGGCGAACCCACTTCCGTGGAGCTTTTCAAAAGACCTCATACGTCCCTATCTTTTCTCGTCCAATGGGATTAGTGAAATTATTAATTTTTCCTCTATTTTTCAATTTGTATTAAGCTCCACTCTGAATGGAAGCGAAATTACCTTACGCTTTACAAAAATGCGAAACAAGCTAGATAGAAACCCCCATATCTTGTTATAATACAAAACAGAAATAATCAATAGGGATTGATGGCGATACTGTTCACATCCACCCCACTAATGTGAAAATATGCTGGAGAAACAAAATATGTTCAACAACAATAAGAATATTAAAGGAAACAATATTTTGAAAAATGTGATTCTTTAAGTTTCGCGTTTCAAATGATTGACTTCATAAAACTATTTTGGATTCCGATTCACGCGCGAAACGAATCAACTCGCACTCGGGATTATTTTGGTCACATAACCGATTTTCGTCACGTTTGATAGAATGATATTTTCGAATTTCGAACCGCAGCCGTACATGCGGAACGGGCAACAAATTCTCGCCGTGCCAAACATTTGCTGTATGGCGTTATTGTGGTCGTGTGTATATCGTTATACAATTTCGCCATCAGTACCAATGAACGACGGTACATAGTTCATATCCCAGAGCTCTCTCGATGCATGCTACATAACTTGGAGAGCTAGGGCATACCAAGGCCATCGATATAGAAGTAAGTTTGCGATGGCCTCGGGCAAACCCTGGAGTGACGTTGCTGTCATACTCAACTGGGTTGAACATTCTCCCGAGTCCTGACGTCATCCGGCGAGACCCAGTGGGCGCATCTCATCTCTACTTCCCACGTACACCCGAGTGCTGAGGCGAACCAAGAATACGAATTTGAAATACCATATTTACCCTAACAACTCCTTTGCTCTCTGTACAATATTTTTATTATATAAAGCCCTAGTTGCTGATTCTTGATACTCTACATTTATAATAAATTGTTCAATCAATATGCCCTCTTTTACTGTCATTTTCGTATAAAGTAATTGAAGTGATGCAACTCCCCGTCGACGACGACGACGACGACGACGACGACGACGACAAAACGAACGAAAACAAAAGCCGTCCGCTGTGGCACTTACGATTAGGACGCTGGTCCGAAGCGTATGGCTCTATGAGGACGTGGGTTCGAATCCCGCATATGACATGGATTTTTGTAAACGTCCTTTATCGTCATCTATCACCACTCATCGTCTCAAAAAGATTTAGTGCTAAACGTTAAGATCTTAAGACGTAGCAACCAAAATCATCATCATGACCTTAACCGTTGGCACGCCTTTACCAAATACTTGACTAGACAAAAAAGAGTTTTAGTGCTCACGAGTTCTTAAGAGTAGATAATTAAGGTCAACGTCCTGCCCACGATTTACTTCTGTCTGCGGGTACATATCGGACGTTCATCCCCTCCCCCCCTTCCTTTGAGTATGTGGCCCCCTACATTCACCCATCCTGTGTGACATACTCTTGCCTTGCGGTAGTATACAATGAGACGACGTCGGATCGCTCGGTCCCGTCTGACGACGCGTGGAATGACAGCTCTACGTGCAAACTGGAGTCGACCGCCCCGCGCCCGTAATGAAGAGCTCGACGATGCTTGGGGCTTCGCGTTCTCGCGTCTGATATGTGCGGTCTTCTTTCAACGCCTCCCCTAGAACTTTCTGCCTCCGGTCCAAGGTCATGACTCTTTCCCATCACGCCCCTCACTGAAGGACTACGTCAGGAGACCCTCCTGTGGCCTGGATATTTAATTTGTACTGTTCCGGTCGTAATAAATCTTCAATTTTATTTTTCTTGATCTAGTTTTTCAAAACAACGGACATAGTTTATCAATAATGATCATCTGACATTGCCAAAACTATGTTTTATTTAATTAGGGTTTGAACAGTACGTCTAATATAGACGATTAAAGTGAAATTAATGACATACCCCAGACATCTTTCTGCTCATAATGTTTGGGTGGGAAGACTTATTTTTGTTTCTATTTGTAACACATACTTCTGACTGAAGTACTTTGAAAAAAATTCTCGTTAATATCTTGTACGGTTCAATTTTTTCTTCCCCTGGTACAAAGCCAGTGTTTGTACCGGCGGAACATAATACATAGAAATACGAAATAGTTTTGGCAATGTCAGATTATCAAAATTGACAAACTATGTCCTTTGTTTCGATAAACTATTATTTAGGAAAATCTTAATTTGGCCGATAGATTCACCTTAAAAGTTTATTAAGCGAGCGAAGCGAGCGTTTCCATTTGACTCTGCCGGAAAAATTAGTCACTGTTTTTTTTTGTTTTTGTTTGTTTGTTTGTTTGTTTGTATGTCTCGCCATAACGTTCGAACGGAGGCTCAGATCGAGTTGAAATTTGGACCACCCGCAAGCTTCGATCTCGATTGAATGCTATTAGATTTGTGGCAAAATCGTTCAAAAAGTTAAAAAGTTACATTAAAGTTAATCGAATTTTTTTTTTCCAAACTAAACAGACACAAAATCTGAGGTGGCCAAATCATTTAGAATGTCCGTCCGGTCACGAATATGTTAATTTTATTTTGATCCGATAAGTAGTGTAGATGGAAATTGCTTTATAACAAAGTACCGTTACCATGGCAACGGAAAGTCGCGCAGCTTTTTTGGCTCATGATAGCGGTCGAACGGAGGCTCGGATCGAGTTGAAATTTGGACCATCCGCAAGCTTCGTTCCCGATTGAATGCTATTAGTTTTGTGGCAAAATGGTTTTAAAAGTTAAAAAGTTACATTAAAGTTAATCGAAAGGTTTTTTTTCAAACTTAACGGCGACAAAATCTGGGGTGGCCAAACCATTTAGAATGTCCGTCCGGTCACGAATATGTTAATTTTATTTTGATCCGATAAGTAGTGTAGATGGAAATTACAAAATAACTAAAGTAACGTTATCATGGCAACGAAAAGTCGCACGAGGTTCGCACTATTTATTTTTTATTTTTATTTTTATTTATTTATTTAACGTCTATCCTATTCAGTTATAAAAACTGATTTATAAAGGAGGAAAACTAAATAAATCTAATAACATAGATGCAGAAACAACAATAAACAACATTTTCGTAAATATTTGAAATAGTAGCATTACAACAACAATGCACTGCCACCTAGAAGTAATCAAAATACTATCGAGGAACCAGTGTATGATTTGTTACCAAATAGTTCAAATAGTTTTCCCAAATAAATGATGTCAAGGTCCTCTAGATGGCGGTGGATTTTATCCGCAAAGTAAAGGTTTACCCAAATTGGCCTACCTTGCCAATAATAAATAATATTGGAAACATGGCCCCGTGGACAGTGAACGTCGCAAATTTTAAAATTAAAAAAAATGAAATGTGGGTCTAGCTATAGCTCGTGCTCGCTTATCAACGCGTCGAACTGAGCGTTTCCTAGTTTACTTGACTTTACTTATTTTGTGTACTTGATAATAACTCCTTCATTTCTTACTTTTGCTCATTTGTTGCACGTATTCGGGTTAGTCGCGGCTCTTAGAATTGTTTCTAGTATGTGAGTTTTGATTGGTTATATCATGGTTATATCATAGAGTTATAAATATTACTGTCGTGGTTAGCAAGCATATGTTTTCTGTGAAACTGTGAGCACTTGAAAGTGGAAACATTAACTGCGGAGTCCAACCAACTTTTTAGTATAATTTATATTTTATACTGCACAATTGGTCAGAACCAATGCCTACAATAATTTAAGTAATATTCATCGAACTTTAGACCAACATTACTTTATTTATTTTTCTCTGGTCATATTCTGAAAAGTTTTCACTCCTGAAGTTAAAGATATGTTCTGCTCAACCTATGTTCCTTCGATATTCATTCCCAGACGGCATGCAGTATAATATGCTCTGTCGAGATTATTTAGACGCTCAATTTTCCTCCGTTGCCGCAGAAACTCCCACACTAAATTTGTCATCAACTCGTTAACATTCTATGGTACCTTTCGAAACTTCACCGTTGTCCATTCCTCCCTTTGACAAATATTCGCTTCCTGCTTGTTTCACACTGTCAATGGGATAATATATTGAGACCACGCCATTTCATATCACCGTCATACATAAAATGAAACAGATTGGTTGGAATGACACAAAACACAAAAATAAGACTAATCTGGTTTGAGTCCCAAAATGCGATGTGCACACGCATTTTATCATCAACAAAGGTTCAATAAAATAATATGTGCGTCATTATCATATTTTCTCAAATGTTTAGTTACATTTAGATTTCAAGTTAAGCGCCCTTAGCGTTTAATTAATTTTTATTGCATTACGTGAACTTTTATTTCCCTTCAATTGCGCAGACGTTAATTCTAATTGTATTCTTCAAACGTGCTAAGCATGGCAACGCTGTGTATGGTTGTTAAAGAAACCTCGCTATTGCAACATGGTAACGAGTAGGACTTTTCATTGAATCGCTACACTCTTTACCGGTACCGTTGGTATATTTTAAGTTTGTTTTTAAAATGTAACTTATTATTTACTCTTCAAGTATAACCAAGTTAGCCTGTTTTACCGAAGTGATAAATGTTGGGTATGAGGCTAGAGGGCTGTTTACGATGACAGTAACGGGGGTTATGGTCGAACGATAAGGTCGGATAGACAGAATTGATAGAGATATAGAGAGTAAATGTGGCGCAGTTCTAGACTTTTATGGTATACCGTTGCTCAAAGCGTTCTGGCCAAAATAATCCACTTTTGTTATTGACAGGACAGTTTTGTGTTTAGCATTTACATCGCCCATTATTATACCCTAGAAAAACATTCGCGTTTGCTTACGAATACCCCATCTAGAGAGGTCGGCATACATCATAATAAACGCCAAAATGTAGTTAGAATAAGTGTTGACCAACGGCGGTTCGAGCCAAATAATGCGGAGCTGCCGCGACAAGCAAGTGGAACGTAAACATTAATAATTTGAATACTCAAACAAAATAAGCGTGGTGGACTTCAAGGACACTTGAGAACATCTGAACTTAACCACCTGAACCACCCATCGGAGAACATTTCTTATGAAAACGACACTCTTCGCATTGTTTTAGGCAACCTTTAAAATTATACGCATTATATCACTTATCCCACAAAGTTGATCGAAACCATTTGTAAAGAATTTTCGTTTTTAGTTATTTCAAAGTTTTATCTGTCAACAGTGACAAAATGAAACTAATTAATAAAATCATAGGTAAGTAAGTAGGGCTTAATAGATCGCCTACGCTAATCAATCTTAGCAACAGTGAATACCGTCTCTGAAACCCGTGATGCCGTCAATGTCTGCACTGCACAACTTGGTCCTTGGAGGAGTTACTGAACAGTTTAGTAAGTATCACTAAGTTCCTTGGGAACTTCCATCTCAAAAAGGATTAATATTGGGGCTTTGCGTCTCATTTGTACACGAGGGCGTTAATCGACACCAAGAGCAATTACTAGCGATAGACAACTATTGAGGATAAACTTAACTAATTAAGGGAAAATCAACACTTCTAATTGAGCCGGTCAATGCTGAGTTTGTTTAGCCATTGTAAATACGCTTCGAGGTAGTAAACACGTTGATTGACCTACCAGTCTAGCGGTATTGGCTTGATCAATGTTACAAGTATCAACGCGTTCAGTCACAAAAAGCGTAGTTCAAGAGAAAGGACATTGTAAATAAGTCAAAGCAAATTAACTAACAATAATTTGTAAATACCCAAGGCCTACCCAATTTAATCAGCCAATTCCTACACTACAAACTCCAGCTTGTGTTGTAAATAAATAAATAATAAATACATAATAAAATAATGTATGTAGAGTCTAACACTCAGTTATATAACTGATTTTCAGTGGGGGACAGTAATCAAAGCGACCAAGCCTACCCTGTAGGCCCCGACGCAATCGACGAGTGAGCGATAACCAACCAAGATCGATATTTGTAATAGGAATATAGCAATCATGGTATGGACAGTGTGAACACCCGCGATCAACGCCAGAATCAACAAGACCGATTCAGAACAACTCTGAATTTATTATGGGCTTCGTTGCTAAGACGGCCCCAAAGTCACCGTGTACAAACTCCTAAGACAAGAACTGATGGCTTAAGTCCAAATCAGAAGTTAAAACTTCTGACTTAGACGGGAATTGAACCCTGGACATTCTGCATTGGAAGCAGATACGCTAACAACAAGACCAACAGCCATATAGCTGTCATTAAAAAAAACAGTTGTACATTATTCAGTTATAATCGACAAATGTAGATTAAGCATAACCCTAAAGACTCTGATTAGGGAAGCGTCATTCCGAACACTGCCATCGATAACCCTGACTGAAAGCCTTTTCCAAGGGTTTCGATCGTTAATGCTAATTTCTCGATCTAGTTGGTAGAACTTTTTATATTTTATACAATCCCAAAATTAAACAATCTAACTCAACTGGTTAGAAGAAGTGGTTCAGACGTCCGCCTGACAAGCGGAAGACCCAGGGTCGATGCCCGGTCCAGTTGGATTTTGTAATTTGTGGATTGTTGCAAATTTAGTAGGCATGCTATCAAGAAAAAGATATGTTTTTTTGGCATTTAGATTTAGAACATTTAGCAATCCTTTTTTAAATTTAACATTTTGTAGTATCGATTTTTCCCTTTCCACCAAAACCCTAAATGTGGGGTATTTCTTGCCATTTAATGGTAAATGATGAATATACGAACATTTCGATTCAATAAAGTCACATGCAACGTTAAAATACACTGCTAAAGAAGTTTTCAATAGGTATGGAAAAACATTATTTTTAACTAGGAAAACCTAAAGTCCCGTCGCATTGTTGAGCGAGCACCGGTACGTGCAACACGACCCGAGTACGACATTCCCATAATGTTACATACCAATAAGTCTTTAAGGTCTTGACCGATTTAGCTGAAAATTTGTAAAATAGGAGAGAATGTTGTACTTATTGACCCTGCAAAATTTCATAACGATCGGAACATTTTTATATATTTTTTAATTTTTTATAACCAACGATCGGATTTTGTTCAAAAACTATACAGCAACCCACATAGGTGGTATGTACATGTGTGCAAAATTTCAGGTCGATCAGAGAAACGGTGCGACCTGTGCCGAAGCAGTAACAGGAAAAAAAAGACATTCGAGCCATAAGAGTCAAGTGGAGACGCTCGCTACGCTCGCTCAATAAAAATTAACATTTTGTAGCATTTTACAAAATATATGTTCACAGATCTAGCATCAAAAACCTAAAACGCAAAAAAAAACGTATCTCTAGCTATTTGTATAAGATTTTAACCACTAGACTTCAGGAACATCCGAACATGTAATTCGTCACCCCCACCCTTTCAATCTGTCAACCATAGCCGTCTTCTAACGTCAGTGCAATGTATTTGGAAATAATTTTATAAATTAAAGAATCGTTAAAGATATTGCAATTAATTTCGTCTATAGAAAGAAGTGGTGTCCCCGACCACAATTGCCAGAGCTTGCCTCTAGTTTCAGGGAGAAATATTTTACACTTCTTTCTAACTGGTTAAACTAGTAATTCGTTATTAAATTTTTTTACACTTATGGGTCTGTAAATTTGTGCCAAAAGCGTTCGGTTTCTAGGCCACTTTGGTCACAGAAAAAAACAAGACAAACTTTACATCGATTTCTACGTGTTGGATTTACAAGCAAAGAACATACCAAAACGCCAGATTGATCCATAATAATGTTTGAAAAAGAACAAGTAATTGGGATATGTTTATCCGTTATTAACAAGTACGTTAAGTTTGTATGATAAACTATTCTTTTTTGATTGCAGAAAAAGTCTAATTCCATACGTAAATTGACTCAAAATATAGTTTTGTGAAATTCAATACAGCCGGATACAACCTTCTCACATTTAACACAATTTACCCGCACAAATGTCAGTCGCCTTATCGAGTATCGAGAATAAGAACAGTCCTGAGACAAGCCCTTATCTTAGAAGACCTAGGCCTCTCTAGGTTTCCAGTGTTAATCTTTAGTTCACTGGTACTCCTCTCAGATTCTAGGCCACACTGCGTTTAAAGGTGGAGCAAGCCTGACGCGTTATAGTTGAGTAATTCACTTTTGATCTTGACGTCAATGTCTAGAAAGACGGTGGAATTAAATTGACGAGGCCAGCATTCCCGACAACTCATTTATCTCTTCGGTAGTGCGAATGTCACGTTCGTTTTGTCGGAAATTGTCTTCTCTCACTCGCAACGTAACATAATATGACTTTTAATATATCACATGTCACGAATTCACTACATATATCTCTTTCCTTCTTTAAACGAGAAATATAGTTTGTATTTGACGATTCGTCTTTTTGCCACTTTCAGTTACGTCGACTGTAAAGAAGGTTACAATCCCCATGTGTAAATAAATTGGATCACCCGTCAAATGTCCTATACGTACTCGGGGCTAAAGTAAAGGTGGGATTTATTTGAACGCATTACGTTTTCGTACAGTTCTTACCAAGAATAAATACAGTTTCGCGGGACACCTGCCGAGGCCCATCTTCAGGTGACAAAATGCCTCCATGGTGCGAATGGTTAGTCAGAAATGTCCAGCGTCAGTTTCAACTCAATGTCAATATCCTGCATTAGGAATAAAACGTCTAGTGCTCAAAATTATTTCGTGGATGTGTCATTGCAAAACTGATTATTAAAAAAAGAAACAACGGCTGTTGTTGTTCATTACTACACACGCTGTGCTCTGCGCACGTCATGATTTACCCCAATGTCCATACTAATTGTTTGTTTGCTATCGGTTCCAAATTAATTTAGAGTCTTAGTGACCAAAGTTATATCATAGCAACGAACGAACTAAGTTCGCTTAAAAATAATAAAAATAAAACTTATGAAGGACACGTGTCAATTATGTGATGGATGTAAAGACCCACATTGAATATCAGTTCTGAGAATGACCGGGTAGACTCCAAATACGAATTTATTAAATTTATTTATAAAACACGATACACACACAAGTTTTAACTAGAGACACTATTCCTGATCTCAGACACTGCAAGACACCCCTAAGATTGGTGTACTGGTAATTGGGAGTTTATGGAACAGTAAAAAACAGATGATGCAGTGCGTAATTTACTTTCTGGTACTTTAAGCCTAAGCATATTATATTATGAAGATTACCAACAACGTATTTTGAAATTTTGACAGGATAATGCTCGGGGCTAAAATATAATAGGATAGTTCATTATTGGGAGATTTGATGATAAAATTAATAACTGGTATAATTAGTGTTAGTAGTTTCAGGCTATATTTCGCAAAATGACATTGATACAAAAATTACTAATAATTATCCAATATGTTAATAGATAACCTAAAAATAAAGTGGAGTTAGTTACCTACTTGTCGATAAATTGCCTGACATTGTCGAGTTCCACTGTCTAGTGTCTATCTATTATCTCGATAACGTCTCCGGCTAACTCAGCTGTCAAGATGAGAAAAGTGACACGCGAGACGGGAGCTCATTGCTTGCCCCGGGACTTCAGTCGCCGATCCATCTCTAGCACTGTTCATCATTATGCAAACAACAAAAGCGAACCGGATCAAAAGATCTACAAGGAGATATTCTTCCTTTCATTGCGCCCGGAACAAAAAAACTGACACACAGATAAATTGAGACTTTTGAAATAGAACCAGATAAAAAATAAGTATAATATTTTGTGCAATTAAATTCTTTATCCAACATGGATTATATATAATAATGTTTAACAATGGATTTATGGCAGGCGACTAGTACGATTTATGATGGTATTTTAGAACAAAATGAAAATTGACTCTACCGTCGATTAATTCTTGATTAATCTCTGCTCTACAAAATGTATATTATGTTATATGTATATATTATTTGGCCAATAAAAAAATATGTTGTTCGGTTATGCCACGTCTTGAGTCTATTGAACTGTCGACGTTTTGTAAAACCCCGAAAAATATATTATTTTAATAACAAATATATGACAGCAAATGCGTTCGTCAACCAACTTGAACTTGAATATCCATAACGATTATCTATGAAAAAATTGAAAATTAGTTTCCTTCTATTCGATAGGCCAACAAACATGGAACATTTCCAATGTGCTTTTAAAGTATTGATACATCAAAAGCTTATCAACTTACTTCAAACGAATTGTTTTCTATTTGTTTTAATTCTCCATTGCCTTCATTCTTCTTTGTTTCAAATATCCCCATAGAGTTCGCTTGGCTGATTTTAAATCAGTGTGTTCAAAATGAATTACGAAGAAACCGTTTACTAGCAAAATTGGTTAATTCATCAAACTATGTGAGAGCTTTGAAAGCATCGTCTACCTCATAACACATTTACTCCAGCAAATGAATAAGTTATCCCTGCCCAGCTCTATCTGTCTGTATATTTAAATGTTCGAGGAAGGTGTATACAAAAGCCAAACTTGTAAATACGTCTCCGTCTTCGCGACTCGCGTGAGCTTAGGTGTAAAGCCAAGGGACAGAACTTCAGGGGCCGCTGCGGCTCGTTTCCCGTCCACGTTCCATAATACATAATATTCTGTATCTTACTGAGCTCTCATGTTGTACCAGATAGATAGGTAAATAAAACATAGCAAGAGAAGACGTTAAACAAGTAGGTGCATAACCTCATACAGAAGCAAAGTAGAACAAATTAAATATTACTTGCTCCTGTTGTAGGTATGGATCCCATTTCAAACTGATGGTTGTAAAACTGATTTCAGTACATGAACGATGTACAACCTTATTTTATGAACAGTAGCAAAATAGTGGACGTTAAATAACTCTTTCTAAACCTATTTCAATGGTCTAATGCTACGTATTGAATGGAATAAAATTACGAAACAAATGGGTCTTGCTATAAATGAGTAAAACCGTCAAATTCAATAAGAACTTATTTTGTACTGACTGTACCCACTGAAAATCAGTTCTGTGGCTGAGTGGGTGGACTCCTAACATTACGAATTTATTTATTTATTTAACTATCAACTGTCATACAATTTGTATTTCCACTCGCGTTAACAAGAATACACAGGGTGGCTGATTGAAACATTTACTGACTATTAACATTTTTCATACGTTATATGTGCTGTGAAATAGAGGCATAGGTAACGGTATACAACCGTTTATATTCTACAGAAAAATACAAACGTAACATAAAATGATCCAATAAAGTTAAATTTGATTTAATCCCATGTTAAGAACTTAGAAAAATATCAATGTAGTTAAAAGTCCTTACTATTATTTATTTTGTATTTGTAGTGTTGATAATATTATGTTCATCAATTTAAACGTATACCACGATATGCGATTTAGCTTTTTATGTACCCCTAGTTTTTATTTTATTTTTTATAACTTTTTTGGAAAACGTTTCTATAAAATAGTAAATCTGAAGTAGAAGCACAATAATATTATAGTAAGTCATCAAATAATTCATTAATGGTACGTGAATGAATAAAAATGAAGATTTTTTAAAAATCACTTGCAAACTAAATTTGAATTGAGTCATGTTTAAAAAACCCGTCAAGTTTTGCAAATGGATGCATTAGGCTAAAATATTTCTTCGGGTTGATAATTTAAATATGAATTTAGAACATGTTTTCCCTCCCTACGGACGTTTCTTTTCACAAAGTAACTATACCCGGGAACACATTGGCTTATCCGTAGGGGTTTCTATTTTATCTCACTGCAAGGTTTTGTTTTTAGACTGACCTTAATAAATATAGTAAGCTAGTTTCTCCCTCCCATTCCCAGCCACTCTACCCATCCCAGTAGGCGTATCCCTCCCCATATAGCTTGGAACTCTTGGGCTCGACTTCTCTATCCATTACTTGCAATGTTCCAAGTTCCTCTTCTTGCTCCACGGCGGTACATCGTATTGCTGTGTGGCCCGGAGAACATTATTTTGCAACAACTGCAGCGAATAAGTGGAAAAAGTTGCTATTAACATAACTACATCTTAAACTAAATTGTTAAATATTGCACCTCTTATTTATTTGTAACATTATCCTTTACACATTTGTGCCTAAAGTGTTAGGAATGTGCCAGAAACTGTCAAGAAGTTTGTATTTACGGAAATCATACCTATTGCTACGAATTTAAGTACAATGTAAGCATATAAATAGAAACAATTTTATTCGATTCCCTATGCAATAATCTTCAGCACATACTTCTTACGTATTTGAAGTTGAACAGTTATTCGTAAAATTTATTTTCCAAATATACAAAATAAAACATACACAAATTATAAACGTGATCACAAAGTGATACCTAACGACATACACCTCAACAGTAATTATTTGCGTGCAACCATTATTGTATCGGTATTACAAATTTCACTTCCAACAATCTACGAATAATATCACAGTGGTGAAATGTTGCTTGATATTCTTCCTGAACACCCGTTGCAAATTAATACATTATCTCTGTTTGATGTATTTTCCATCCGGGAATGAATATATTGTTTGTTTAAATGCGAAACCCGTCGGCTGGTTTTAATTAACACAACCTTTCTACGGTGCGTGCCAGCAAACGCATATGATCATCCTTTTGATATCCAACATTTAATATAGGGGATGAAAAGTTAAATACGTACATATTTTATAACTGCAGCGTGTTGGTATGAATTTCATATACATTTCCAATTATCGTTTGTGGACGGGTTTGACAATATTACCTACAAGTACGGTTAAATAATGTTGGATCAGTAGAAACATTAATTTGAAATACTGCATCGATAAATGAAACATCATGCTTTGATAAAGTTTAATATATTGAATTGTTAATTCGTGGAAAAAGTCACTATAATTTGTATAAAATATACCTATTGTTCCCCAGTAGCCTGATAATTAACTATGCTGCAAGTGCAGGGATGTCCTCATTGCCACCTCACAGTAATAAGATTTCTTGAGGTGATTATGCGCGCGCACGAGTCTCATTGCTTAGTGTTGCTATATCTGTCGTGAGTCGTGACTAAGTGTAAACTCCATACAACATGGGTGTCATCATTAGCGTTCACGTTCCAACGAGCTACAAAACAACCCTCATTATAATTAGGCGAATGAATTGAAGTGTTGACTTGTCTAGTACTCATACTGTCTCCAGTTTTCAAGATCCCTCTCATCACGGTTCTCGTGCAGAATATTCTCCGTCCTCCAGAGAGAAAATGTAGAATGTTATACTTCTAGAAGCAATCTTGACTTCTCGGGGTAACATGAACCATGGTGGAAAGTTTTCACTCGGAGGGATGTTGATACGAGCCGAAGTAGCTCATTCATCGAGGGGACTCCCTTAGTTTGGCCGGAAGATGATACAGTCGGGTCCGTTCACGAACATTGTGTGACGTCACGTCATCGATACGAAGTGCTTACATTGTTAGCTTAACACATATTCGGCTCGGCGGGTGTCTGGTGCACGGGATGCTAGAAGTAGACCCTCTTTTGTATAAGAAAATAGTTGACACGGGTCCAAAATCAAAACAATAATAATAACATATCGATCAGTTTTAGTAATAATACCTTGAAAATTACAACAAAGCGGTATTCACCCGAAATAATCAAACAACATATTTCAATCCTGGATAATTAGTTATAAATTTACCGAGTAGAACACCAAATTATAAGAAATAAAATAATATCGAGACGATCATTATGCCCGTGACCTTGGAGGATTCAAAACAATATGGATCATTAATAACGTGCTCATCTAACTTTTCTGTATCTCACATGATGTATTAGTTTCGTATTGATCTGTGGTCGACTCAAAATATGATGTTTACCAAGAAGGGGTATAATTTTGGAATGCACATTATTGCGTTTCTGAGAGAATATCGTGCACAGTTTCAGACAAGATTTTTAACGAACTACTTTAGCTTGCTACTCTGATCTAGAATCTGAGAAACCAACAAATTAAGATTGAGCCTTTTTGAGAAATTCGCAAAAAGGCAATTTCACCAATATTTCAGGACCAAAAAGCTTACCAAATTCGTGTAAAATCACAAATAATTTTCGAATGGTATTTTTTATACTATTTTGGAATGTGTATTCCAACGAGGTGGACAGTATTGCTATAATGATCCAGCACGTTGGTGTAATCCTTTAAAGAGCAAAGAACTTGCATACCGATTGCAATATCATACATTTTGTTTATACAATGGGTTCATTCACTTCTGCTCTTGGTCACTCTTGCTTCTACTGAGATTTAACCATGTGCACTACATTATATTTCACACTCTGTTTTAATTCGTAACTATAGGCTCTTCTCGATGGCTACTCTGAATTGTCTTCCCATTTCCCTGTATGCAGCGCATAGCCTCATCGTTGCTCTAGAAAATATGATAACTTTTATCCTAAGTGCACGGAAAAAAGAAGAAGAAAAAATGGAGTAAAGATCCAGCTTACATAAAAAAATAACTAAAAATATACCTTATCAAAGGCTCATTTAATCAGCTTTTATATTATCATGTTATTATATAGCTAGCTAATAGGCCTTATACATAACTATTGCTAATACAAAGTCAGCTTCGGCCTTCAAATGTGCCTTTGCTAAAGTATATGTTTACCTTTTTGGTCCCGCGGTACACGTCATCTTACGTGAAGTGGGGTATGCATTGAATTGCAATATTTTTCGTTGCCACAAGCTACATATTATTATAGTGCTTGGCGTCCTATACAGTTTCACGCGGCGAACGAGTTCCTACGGACCTGCGGATTAAAGTGGTGCCACTGCCATAGAAGGTTGCATTTGTTGACGAGGTCTTACATCGACGTGTAGCAATACTATTTGGTGACTATTTGTTAGTTTGTTAATAGGGTTTAAAAAGGGTACACAACATGAAAGTTATTAGTGCCGTATTAAGAATGTGACGTTACATCTATGTACTAATATTTTGAAACAATTTTTGAAAATTCTTTCAAAAGCTTGATTTTTTGTCACTGTTTGATCAAAAGTTTGGAAATAAATATTACTTCGTGTCAAAAGCTTCCGTTAAAGGGGGGGTTGTAGAGGAGCGAAACACATCTTCTGATGTGTCTTTAAAGGATGATTTGGGTTCGAGTTTTGAATTGACTGGCCTAAAAGTAATTGGGGGGGGGGGAGGGAACTTGGGTTGGTGGAGCTACGTTAATTATTGCATTTGCACTTAAACGACGATGGTAATTTCGCCTTGTTTCTACTGACGTTTAATTTTGTTGTTGTAAACAAGAATTAGGAAAGTAAGTTTGGCTATTAATTACGGCACACACAACAACATGGTGATTAGTGCTCAGTCATGCTGGTATAGAGTATGTAATCGTCGAAGCAAAATTGATACAATTCGATTATTGTTCAAGTATTGTTGCTCAGCTTCGGTTTGACTGTGTATTCTTATTCAAGTCATATTTTTTAATATACAATATTCCCAAAAAAATGAGTGCTATAACGAAGTTAACGAAACACTTAAATGTCATTGAAATCAATTTACAAATTGTATGAACTAGGAAAACGCTAAAGTCCCGCCGCGTTGATGGATGAGCTTTTTAAAGTTTTAGTTTGCGTGGGATATCTTTACTTTTGCAAGTGCTTTGTTTGCTGCCTACGCATTGTAGGTGAATGTTGTAAAGTTTCTTTTGTTTCTTGTCAATTGGTATTATTTACCGTAAAAAACTTATATTAAAAGCTTTATTTCTATGGATTCTGGCTAACTTTTTCAACTTTTTCTTTCAAAAGGTACTACATCACCATAACCTTAATGTCCATGTATAATATGAACGTTGTAGCGTAGCCCCACCCGTTTGGTCAGAATTGGCCCAAATGGCACGAAAATATCGCACAAAAAGTCAAAAAACTTATATTAGAAGCTTTATTTCTATAGATTCTGGCTAACTTTTTCAACTTTTCTATTAAAAAGCAATACATCACCATTACCTTAATGTCCATGTGAAATATGAACGTTGTAGCCAAAACCCGTTTGGTCAGAATCGGCCTAAATGTCACGAAAATATCGCACTAAAAATCGAATAAAAATCGAAAAAGTACGATATTCATGAGAAATATTTCTTCGATTGTACCCAAAAACGTAGCAAGTCTAAGTTCAGAGATTTCGAAGGTCCTGTCAAATTTTCATCAAGATCGCATATGCCGTTTGCCCGGTAGAGAGCGAACAAACAGACAAAAATACAAACAAAAAAAAAACAAAAAAAAACAGAAAAACAAAAAAAAAAACACCCGAGCTAAATTTTTGGGGGGGGTCAGTGAAATTGAAGTCTTCGCTTCGCTCATCCAATAATGTTCAACGTTTTAAAATCCCTTTGTTTAGTGACAGCGTAATTTAAAAAGTCGTATATGTACGATCGTCTTTAAATAAGCCTCTTTTAAAATTAATTCGAGTTCTCTTCGTATCGTTCTTGCAGACGAAGCTTTTGACGTCAAGTCGGATCGTTTTTACAAAGGTAACCTACTTCCAAGTAATCTGTTCCAAAAGAAATTATAACAAATGTTATTGCCTTATATGAACTTCGTTCTACCGAAAGTTATTCTTGAAGACATCTAGCGACCAACCAAGGCGTCCAAGTAAATAATTCAACTCGAAAATTTTGTGTTCATAAATCAACCTTTGTTTAAACCTAATGATAAAAGTTGGAGCATAAAAGATTTTCTCGCTAGAAAAAAATTGCCCCAAATTCTACCATAATCCGCATCCATACAAAGTTCCAATGGATAATATTAATATGACAGGTTCTATCGCTTAGTAGAAGTTACAGCCCGGCATTGTGTTTTGGAAAATGAACGCCATTATCCCCATTGAAATTTCTATTAGGAGTTATTGTGGCTACGTTAAACGACGCCAGATTGTGGTGCTGGGATGTGCGAAAACAGTGGGGAGCGATGCTAGCGCCCCCGAATTACGTCGTATTTCCGGGGTTGAACGGTGGCTGTGCCAAGCGTTAATGAAGCATAAATCTAGATTATCGAGATATTCTAGTCTAGCGAGATGGGATTTTCTTTACTGTTCACTTTCTATTCACTAAGCTACAAACATTCGACGTTAATTGCTTTTGTTACGAACAAGAGTAAAACACTACTAAGTGTTTAATGCGGTTTAAGTAATTATTCTAAATGTATAGTTATAAAATAGATTAGATGGTTTTATAAGGGGGATACTCATTCAATTCTCTTTGAAGATAGTATTTTTATTTAAATACTATGACTAAATGTGCTATTAAATAATATATTTGTGTATTAACTCACTTTACGGAAAACATCACGCACAATGTTTATAAAAAAGATTTGACGTTTCGTAAAGTAATTAATTACATCTAACTATGGATCACGAAAGATTAAGTTAAAACATAATATATCATAATCATAACATAATATATATCCGGGTTAATGAATTGTTGCCATATTTAAATATATATTTTTATTAGAAGGTAGAGGCAGAGACAGAGTCAGCTAACCTGAGTAGAAGAGGTGGCTGGCACAGTAGAACACAATATTAAACAATACACAAACTAACCACTAACTAAATAGAACGTTAATCTCACTGTTTATTTTTTCACATCAATTTTAATTTTCAATGTAATAATTTATCTGTGCTATTATCAAAGATAACATATTGTGCTATTATTATAGTCCTCATTCCAAACTCTCCCCAGCTCTTGGCAATATTACATTTTCCATTTGACCAAACAACAGAAACAAATTAATTATTATGTTTCAAAAGCAATCTGTATATTGAGCGAAATTTTCCTGTAGGCCTAGTAGCTTTGCTAACTGACAATAGATGACACGAAGAAAAATAAATCGCCCGCTAGGTTATACAGAGCTGATATGAAAATACACCGATGCGTATATGTGATGTTTGAGATATTAGTCTGCGCTCTAAGTAGATCTGAGTAGCGTGGTTTTGATACCCGTACAGGCGAGTTATTATTTCAAACAAATAATTATACCAACATTAATTAATAAATAACGAGCCCTGCATAGTGTTAAATACAAAAAATAAGGATGGTTAAAGTGAGAAAAAATTATTCACTATTCTAGTTTTGCACTTTTAAAAATATCATTATTTTGGGATTTGTAATAACTTTAACTCTGGAATTCAATAATGCTTAAAGAATCTTTAACACACTTAAAAAAATCCTAAATATTTTTACAATTAAACGTACAAAACATATAATGTATTTATTTATTATAATAATAATAATAATAATAATAATAATAATAATAATAATAATAATAATAATAATAATAATAATAATAATAATGTGAACCTCTATTCCATCAAGTAAAATTAACATAAGAATGTAAAACAATAAAGCAGTTATAAATACAAATCATTGGACATTCCACTGTTATTAATATCTTAATTCACCATCTAAACAATTTAAGCACACAATCAGACTCTATCAAATGTTTAATGTTATTCGTGAATGTGTGCGCCATTATAATGTAACATATAGGTTATAAATGGCACAAGTAGTGTTAATTTATTAATAACAGTGAAAAGTCCAATGATTTGTATTTATAAGTTACTACCTGTTATATAGTTTCATTTTTTATAATTAAGCAGTTAACTCATTATGATTATTATGTATCTTTTATTCCAGACAATGTATCCATACATATACAAATATAAATGATTCTTAAAAATACGTATTGACCATTGCAATTTGCAATATATATATTATGACTACCATTATCCACTTGACAGACAAAATCTTGTTTTGAACGATTCCAGGATTCTTGGAACCGGTCAGAAGAAGGATTTTGTCCCTCTTGCAGTTATATTTACGATTATTTTATTTAAATTGTACTGGTCCTTATAATAGGCGACAGTAAAAAAACTATTTAACAAGTCTTAAGCATTTTTGTTTGCATTATGCAAGGTGACAGTGAAATGACAAATGATATATTATTAATAACAATGAAAGTAAAAAATATTTGATTCGCTTTTTTGTACCTCTAAAAGTCTATGACATTTTATTGGCTCTGAATTCAACATTATTATTTCAGTAACACGAGATTTCTCCTCCGTGTAAAAACACAGACAGACAAGCACTTTGCATTCAGTCGAATTTACGTACGCCATATTTTCAAGAAATCTAGAGGAAATGTCATAACTCCTCGCATTTGTAGGAAAAAGTCGTCGCCAAACAATACTCTGTATTTATATAAACGAAAAGATAGAATACCTTTGAACAAAGAGTAGGTCACAAGAAATTGAGAATTGATATGTATAAAAGTCCATTATATACCAATCCCTTATACTTGTAAAGAGGATATTTTAAACATTCGTTGAGGGATCATACAAAGTTACAATAAGCACACAAAACATCCTCCAAATCATTCTTATGTGGAAAATGTTTATATTCAGTTCGTATTACACTAGTGTTTTATATGGGCCAAAAAAGTAAAAAAAAACAAAAAAAAAAAAAAACACAGATATTTGTATAGCTTTTTATGAAAATTAGTGACATGTTATATATACATGTTTGAGTTTACGAAACTGGGTTTTTCAAAGGAAATTTTGTGACGTAAACATTATTCTTAATGAAATCAGCTTCCCACACACTTTAAATTAAGTAAATAATTAAAATTTATACATTAAATAATTCTGATATTTACATTACATAAAAATATTATCAATATACTTTAGTCAATAATTAATCCACGGTAAGAAAAAAATCCACTGATAATTTGTTATCTTTTTTGTGCTAGTTTCGTATTAAGAAAGAATGCTGAATTTGAGTACCATTCGAAAAGGAGGTACCTAATCCATTGAACAGTCAGTTTAAGCCCGTGAACTGAATCGACCATCTAAAAAATTTAAGCACACAATCTGCCTGCCTTTATCAAACTTTTCATGTTATTCATGAATGTGTGCGTCCTTATAATATATAATAAATTGCGCAAGTCGTGTTAATTTTTTACCGTTCTGACTGATAACAATATTTACCCCAATTTTGATACTGTCGATTTTATTTGGTGTGATATACTTGTTGGGATCAATGTGGTTTGCTCTTCAACCGTGAGTGAATCTTCAACCAGCGATATAGAATAATATTATTCTGGCCGGTCTAACAGGCTGCATGGTTTGAAATTTGCTCAATCGGCTTGTTCAAACCGATTGATAAGAAATATATCGTACAAGACCAGTTTACCGTTATGAAATCTATCACCTCTTCACCATGCCTTGTATTTTATTGCTGTAGTATTAAAAAAGAAAATTTCTCTGTATTGTTTGTTTCTAAGTTGTTTCTAAGTTAAATTCAATTTGTCCTTGTATTTTGTAATTTTATTTAAACTTTTTTTTTATTGTTTCTTCACGTAAATTATTTATTGACACCTGAGGTTTGTTTGGTTTACTACACGAACCTACACTTAACACTGCTCACGAAGTCAAAAAGCGTTTTCGTATTAAGTGTAGTGTAAAGTGTAGCATTTCTAATGAACTCTAGGAGGTCGTGTAGAGTGTAGGTGTAGAAATTTAGGCGTAACATTTGAAGAGAAACAGATTAAAACATGGTTAATGACTCATTATTTCAATGCAATCCGATATTCAATATTCCGATAATCAATTAATAGTCTACTATTACTCATAAGAAACTGATTCGGAGTATTTTTTTTATGTGGGACTATATTTTTTGATGGGGGAAAATACGTAGGGTTTGGTACCGGTACTCTGTAACCTCAATCATGATAAGCAGAAGCACTTATGAAGCTTATGTTCCAAATAGCTTTATCGTCGTCTGATATGGTCTGATAGTACACCTATACTATCATTATGACTCATTTAGTGCCTTCAACAGTACAGTTTGTTGTTTTATTATGTTTTCGTAGTTTTGTTATATTTTAGTAGTTTGACAGTTTACGTGAGCGAATCCAGTATAGAGCGCAGCTTAAAAAAACGTTTGGTTATCCTGGGTAAAGTGTAGTGTAATATGATTTCAAGGCCTACACCTACACTACACAAGTCTACACTTCACTAAGTTAACCAAACAAACCTCTTGTGGAGTTGCTAAAGCATAGTAAATAAATAAATAAATAAATACGTGAGGGTCAAGATTTCCAGTAAATTCGTCGTACATGTGCTGCCATCTGTGCAACGTCCTTGGTACGATCAGTAACTTTCTTAGCCGACTTCCTTGGCTCAGTGAGTAAGTTTACACGTGTATTCTCGAGATCTTGGTTCGCATCCAGATTCCAGGCAGTTAGCCAACCGTCCGTGCCATAGTTTAGAGTAGTGATTCGCGAAAATGTCAACGCTATTCAAGTTAATTGACGAGTTGTGTACCTGTTGCCAAAATTTCGCTGTGCGGTTGAATTTGTTTGAGCAATACATATTGTTGATTTGAGCTAGTGTAATGTGTGCATATGTTATCGTAACGGAAGCCTGCTTGTACTGAGTACGTGTGTGCACTGTGCACGCGATTGCAAGTGCGACGTGACGGGCGTGCATTTACTCTGACTACAGAAAGGCGAGACCGCGCGATGCCGCAAGCTCTCGTCGGTCACTTCTCGGGATCGACATGTATGTATTCACATTTCTTTAAACATATTCCTTGCATTTTAAAACAGTGACCAAGGGTAAAGGCGAGACGAGAAGAGAAGAGGTGGTGACCGTGACCGTGACACTGACACTGACAGTGACAACTGATACCCATCTCATTCTCAGTGTGTGGTTTGTTTGTATACATTTACATTACTAATGAGGCAAAGATCAATCCAAAACAAAAAATCACTTCCGAAAAATATGAGATGATTTTAAAATAGGCATGTACAAAGGCAATGCTAAACGTGTGATTTAATGTTTTGTTTGAAACTAAAATACAGTCTACGTATTGTTATTCGAGTACTTTATATAAAACTCTACTTTGTTTACTCTTTGATAAAGAGCCCAACTGAAGATGCAATAGACAAATTGTCGCAACGAAAATTGTTAATTTATTGGCCAAATTTCTCAGTGTACTTGATACACTTAAAAATGATACTATAAACGGTTGTACGAAGCCTACTTTTTCTCAAGTGAAAATTGCCCTGATTTTTTCACATTACAAACATAGTAGATGACGTGTTTTCTGAAATGATTCTCTTACTTAGCAAATGGTAATGCAAAAAGGCAAGGCGGCACACCAGATCATATTATTATCACACGTAAACAAACAGTAGTTTTTGCTTACGATAAATGAAAGTGTAGTGCCTATATTTTTTATTAAAACTGCGAAATCTAATCTAATGCGGAATGCCTTAAGCGCTTGATAGCTTTCGCTTCGCAATTCTGATTTTCCATCTAGGTAAAGTTCTTTCAATCATCGAGTGCCAATATAAACATGATTTTTTTTTTTTACAAAACGGCCTTATTTAAGAAATACCGCGGTAGGAATATAAGATAGTGGATGCTGCGTAGAAATATAATTAAGTTTTGATTGCCCATGACACTGTTGTGTAACTTATATACAAAATAAGTCTTTTTTTAAACAAAATACAAAATAAAAACCCAAACAAGTTTTAGGATTTTGATTTTACCACACTGCATACGACCTGTCTTTAAAACAGGAGTAAGTATCTAACATTAGAACTTCTTTCCCCGACTAATCGTAATTTAATGAGGGATCGAGACACAGTCCAACTGTCCGTGAGTTTGCGGGTCTTTACCCTGTGAATGAGTGGGTGCACGAGATGAGTGATGAGGGCTGAACGACGAGTCAACATCGCGTTGTTTTTACATCGGATACTCGACAATCTATTCGCTCATCTGGTTGAGAATTCAATAATGAACCAACCACGGAGATAGAATTTGATAAATATGTAATCTGTTGGACTGACCAGTCAACTATACAATTAATAAATTAAAAGGACTTCAGTATCATCACTCTAAAGTCATGCATTATTAATTATTGCAATTCAGTTATCACTTGTCAGTTTTCCAAGTAACAAGATAAAAAGTTCTGACAAAACACGAAGGACGAAACGAAAAATGAATTGATGCATTTTATTAAACAAATTTTATTTTAAAGTTTATCTGGTGTTTATGTGTTGTTTACTCGTTGCCCGTGGCCGTGGGCAACACTGCCTGTCTGGTTTCATTCAGACATGATCGGAAGCCAGCATCTCCTAGCTCTTTTGAATCTCGGAGACTTTGGTTCAGTCGCACGATATAGTGTTTTACCCACAATTGCCTACTTTTGCAACGAATCTAAGTCAGTAGCACTCAAAAAACTGTTTGGTTGGCGGAACACATTTTTTAGTTATCTGAACCAAATAATTCAGTGGAAAATTAGCCAGCATAATAATGTGTTATGTAAACCAAATAATTTAGTTATTGTCGTTTAGTTGAATCAACTAAAACAAGTTGTTCGTGTAACCATATTCTTTTAGCATGCATAACTATTATTTGGTTGGAATAACAATTTACTGTAGCTGTTTTGAATTTAAAACTTGGTTACAAATCCTATTCTTTTTAACTTTTAACCCAAAAGTAGGTTGATATAACTAAACAAATAGTTGTCGGAAATGGCCTCCTCGTCTCCCCCACCACTCCCCTCTCATTTTATGGCAAAAAAACTCAATGCAAGTAAAAATGAATTATCGTAACGATTTTAATTAAACTAATTACGAAGGATATTGTTTCTGCACGAATTTGTACCATTCAATAGCCAGCTCCTGGAATAGCAATATGCATTAGGAAGCGAGTTGTTAAAATCCTGCACAAACCGAGCCTCGAACCTGGGACAGAGAGAACACATATAGTTAGTAAGCCATGACCTTATCCACTACGCTACGAGGAGCAAAGTTATACTTTAACGCGTAATGTTTGTGAACTAATTTGGTGGAAAGATAATAAAAATAACTAAAAAAAATCACTTCTCTTATGGTTCTTGCCTATGGATGTAGCTCACGCACTACTCGAGACTCCACACCGGGTGGTCACCGGTTCGATCCCAGCCACAGACACAACCAACCGACTTTTTAAAGTGTTTACTCAGTCAATAGGTGGAAACAGGATAGATTTTATAAAATAGTCCATGAACTGTGAACCCCCTTCTCCCCAACTGTTCTTACACTCTGCACCTACTGACATAATATTATTTAATGAGGGTTTACTCCTCACTATGAGCAATACCAGACTTGTTTTGTTAATTATTCTTGAATGCTTATTAAATTTAATTAATTTATAACGGCCACCAACAACAGAGCAGGCTCCACAATGGTGATGTAGGCATAAGATTGAAATTCTATAAATACTAAATACCAATGTATATGATATCAAAATACATCTAATTAGGTATATGAAGGTGCACACAAGAATACAATACAATACGATACACAAATAGAAAACTTTGGCGGTTACAATTTACAATGTCAATATCATTAAAAGAAATTTGTTGTGAAACATTGGAAATTTAGATGATTTATGTCAAGATTTAGATGGATGGCTCCTATACTCGGTTTTTTATTAGTAGGCTACGTTCCGGTTCGACCTGCTGAATCCAACCAAGCAGGAATGTCCCGGTCTGTCGACACCATCAACTGTGACCTAAATCAAGATTGTAACTTGTAAGATGCATTAAAATGTAAATGAAGATTGTATGCGGCCAAATTAGCTCGAGTGATGTTTTTGCAAAGCCACACGAACTCCTATATGGACGTGCCTGATGAGTTCTGGGATTAATTCCCTAAGAACAAAATTAGCATATTGTCCAAGTATTACAGACCAAAAGCTACTCTATATCGGAAGGTCGTTGGTTTTATCCCAGCCTCCGGCAATCACGACTGTGAGTTTCTTACCAGGATTTCCTCACTTATAGGCGAATGCGTACAACTAGCGGCCTTGGACACTCCTTCGTAATTACTGAAATAATCTTATTACCTAGTTATAGTCACATGACACCTGGGTCACATCGGGAAAACTGGTGATACCTTACCTTAGATACCTTACAACAAGCAACATAAGAATAAAGTGTTAGACGTCAAAACAGGTGGGGATTGCACAGTCACAGAGTAATTCACGTCTGTGTCGACGGACTTGGGTTCGAATCCCATACTGATATGTTAAATAATAATTTTTCTTTCACATCTGATGCAGAGATGACGATCGACAACGAACAAGCTAGGCCCTACACAAGATAAAAATTGTGTAAAGAAAGAAAAGACATTAAAGTTTGTTGTGACCGGGTGACTTCAAATTCATTTACCCTGAGAAAAATAGCTCTGGTGTTTTTTTCCCTTTCTGTTCGTTCACTTTCTGCCGGGCAAACGGCATTTGCGATCTTGATGAAAATTGGAGGGAACCTTAGAAATCTCTGAACTTAGATCTGCTACGTTTTCGGGTACAATCGAAGAAATATCTCTCATGAATATCGTACTTTTTACGTTTTTTTAAAAAACGATTTTTAATGTGATAGTTTCGTGATATTTGGCCCACGACCGGGCAAACGGCTACTCCGACCTTAATAAAACTTTATGGGAACGTTCGAAATCACGGAACGTAGATATGTTAGTATTTTAGGGACAATCGAAGAAATATTTCTCAAAGAAATCGTACTTTTAGTGCAACGAAAATCAAGCATAGAAGCTCATCCATCAACGCGACTGAAAAAAGCGTATGCAAAGAGGCCTAGTTTAAAAAAACATCATAGCATTTTATATCTGCGTGTAAGTGTGGCTAGAATCGAAGAAATATTTCTCATGATATCCTACTTTATCGATTTTTTTCGATTTTTAGTGCGAAATTTTCGTGACGTTTGGGCCGATTCTGACCAAACGGGTGGGGCTACAACGTTCATATTTTACATGGACATTAAGGTTATGGTGATGTAGTACCTTTCGAAAGAAAAAGTTGAAAAAATTACCTAGAATCCATAGAAATAAAGGTTTTAATTTGAGTTTTTTTAGGTTTAAAATAACAATTAACAAGTAGGGCCTAACAATAGAAACTTGACAACAATCACCTACAATGCATTCAAAAAGAACTTGCAAAAGTAAAGAGATGCCACACAAACTAAGAACTTACAAAAAAGCTCATCCATCAACGCGACTAAAAAAGCGTTCGCGAAGCGGCCAGTAAGTATAACAAGAAAATACACTGGAAGTTAATAAATTGGTTCCCGTAAACTGGTGTTAGTTCTCTTTTACAACAAATAGAGATACCGTGCAAAGTCGCCACAAGTGGCAGTAAACATGCATCTTCTGCAAAGGTGTAACGATTACATTATTAAACAAGACTGTTTGCAAAACGATTTGTATCATACAGTGGCTGCACATTTATTGCCTGCAAGTTGGCAAAGTGTCACCTAGCATTTACGTATCTCGTGGACTATAATTTAAATAACTAGGAAACGCTCAGTTGGACGCGTTGATAAGCGAGCACGTGCTATGGCTAGACCCACATTGCACATTTTTATAAAAAAAAAAAAAAAAAAAAAAAATACGACGTTCGCGTTTCCAGTATTATTTATTATTGCCAAGGTATTTGGGTAAACCCGTGTGTAAACCTTTACTTTGTGGATAAAATCCACCGCCATCTAGAGGACCTTGACTCATTGGGAAAAATATTTAAACTCTTTGGTGACAAATAATAGACTGCTTTCTCGAAAGTATTGTGATTACTTTTAGTTGGCAGTGCATTAGAAACTTCGCGCGTCTTTTCGTTGCCATGGCAACGTTACTTTTGTTATAATGTAATTTCCCATCTACCCCTACTTATCGGATCAAAATAAAATTAACATATTCGTGACCGGACGGACATTCTAAATGATTTGGCTATCTCAGATTTGTCGGCCGGTTAGTTTGAAAAAAAAAAACTTTCGATTAACTTTAATGTAACTTTTTAACTTTTTGAATGATTTTGCCACAAAACTAATGGCATTCAATCGAGAACGAAGCTTGCGGATGGTCAAAATTTCAACTCGATCCGAGCCTCCGTTCGAACGTTATGGCGAGACATGCAAACAAAAAAACAAACAAACAAACAAACAAACAAACAAAAAAACAAAAACAAAACAAAAACCAGTGACTAATTTTTCCGGCAGAGTCAAATGGAAACGCTCGCTTCGCTCGCTTAATTACAGAGTGTGAAATTCCGAAGGACAACATCGCGCCTGACCAACAATCTTCCAGATAGTTCTATCGACTTTCGAACACGCCTTTCTTTTTGGTATTTTGGTATTTTGGGATATCTACCTATATATAGTCCGTGTACGTTTCTTGCCCTGCGGTATCAAAAATATGATTATTTGTATTTTGGTGCAACGAATTTTAAGTTATCACGTCCAGAAAGAGTCATATGTGTCGGTCTATGTTGCTACGTATTATACAGAATACATACATAAATAAAAAGAGAACACATTAATAAATGATGATAATTTTTGTTGCTTAACTTCTCTATTATTTCAATAATGTTATTCGAGACGAATAGTGGTGATAGGTAAGGTTGAAGGACAATTACAAAAACTCATGTCTTTATCGGGATTCGAACCTACATAGTGATTAATAAATGAAAATAATTGTACGGGTTTATTAACGCAATACAGAGAATGGGATCGAAACTCAACCACGGTATAATATTCACACACTTGATAATGGAATACAACTGCAGCACACGTAAATATTCTTTGTCTACGTCAATTTCAAAATTCAACTTTGCCTCACGCAAAGATAATATGTGAGAGAATTCCTCATTATTTACGTTAAAATAAACTCCAGGCACAGAAGAATTGTTTTATTAAGTAAATAAAGTAGTACGTCCAGGTCATTAATTCGTGTCAAGGTTCAATGGATTCATATAGAAGGTAGAGATTTTAAGACCTTGATTGTACTAATTTATTTTACGGAGAATGTTGTGCTTGAATAAACCAGTGCTCCATGATGCAACACATGACAATAGGTAATTTTCAAGAAGACCAAAATAACATAGCATCTTACACTAGCTTCAAGGTCAATTTTTATCTTGTCATCTGAAGCGGACTACATTGGTAGCAACTAGCAAGAGATTGTTAGAGCGTTGTTAATATCTACTGTCCTAGTAGATAGTCCTAGTATCGAATCAAATAAGAAATAGGGCTAATTGCAAATAAATTGATTAACTGAATCTATTTAAAAATTGCAAAATTTGCAAGACACTTGTGATCATGAATTACAAACAAAATCTTGAGTAAGTTGAACTAAAATAAATCCGTTTCATTATTACCTATTGTTTGACAATAACACACACGAGTTTTATGAAACTATAAATATGTTCACAAAAAATATTATCCGGTTAATTTTTACAAAGTGGATTTTCGTCAAGGTAAAAGTTATGAAATGAGTACTGTAGTACTTGCGTTGATATAAATACAACCATAAACATGGGGAGATTTGATTTGATTTATTCAAACAGTATGGTTATATACAGAAAACAGTTTCAATAGATACAACGAATACAAATCAACAAGTACGAATTAAAGGTGCTATAACCCCAAAAATATTTTTAACCACATTATCTTTAGCATAATACTACACTCAAATGACAGCTTAAAAAATTATATCTTGTAACTGTGATTTTACAAGAATTTTTCAATGTTTTTGATCATGAAATTTGCGAAAATTGGCGTTTTGGGAAATTTCTTAAATCGACTTAAACTTGCTTCTTTATGTTCCACATAGATACTAGAGCATCATACCAATCTAAAATGGTCCTTAATAACATCGTGCCTTATTGAAACTGTGTACAAATATACATTCCAACAAGCAAAAATATGCATTGCAAAATCACACCCCTTCTTGGTATCAGCATATTTTGACCGAACCACTTGCTCAAATTACAAAACAAAATATAGAGGATTTACAGAAAAGTCTGTAGAGTACGTTAATAATGGTCAATGTTTTCTTGGATCAAAATCCTCCAAGGTCACGGGGCATAAAGCTCGTCCCCATGTTATTTCTTATGGGAGATATTGCCGATAGGACCTAGCTCGAAAAATACCAAGCTAGACATTTCTCCGGGTCAAGGTGGACCCAATCATTTTTCTCTTGATTTCTAAATTCATAACTATAGTTAGCCTGAATGAAATATATTTTTGGAGTTTAATGAGTGAATACCCCCTTAAAAGAATTAACTAATACAATGCTGGTATATATAAATTATAAATTTAAACCAACAATACAGTATCGATCATAAATTCATTCTAACGGCTTGAGAGAGGGTGAAAAATTATCAGGTTCATTGTTAATATAGGATATTGCCGTATTTCCACGAATCGTTGAAACTTCGTACCGTATCATTGGCATAATTTTATTTATTAAACGTCTATCCTATTCAGTGAAATAACTGATTAACAAAATATATTCCAACACTAATAAGTTCTATTAAAAGTGGCTAGTGTGTCCGTTCTCACAGCTCGAATTAATTGAACATTTATTCTGTAAATATGAATGAGGAGATAGAAAACTATCATTGTTATCAATAATCCTGTCAAATAAGAATTTTTGAAGGAAATAATTGCGATGTCGCTGAATTTTTGCAGAGACCTTACTTATATAATATTAATCAACGTACTAAAACTCCCCTACAATAGGACTGGAGCTTCGACCGCCATATTGGAAAATGGCGGCCAAAAAGTGTTTGTTATCGAATAACTCCAAATTGGTAGGAGATAGACAAAATGTCTCAATGGCAAAAATATTCCCCATTCCATTCCCTACAAAAAAATAGTCTTCTAAAGTTTTGGTAAAGGCAAAGGTTACGTCACAAAATCGCGGTTTATATGTTGCTTATTGGAGTACCAGCTAATTTCCTAATTTTCACGCCCAGCATCAAACAATGCTCGGTAAATCCGTAAGAAATCGATTTAAATATAACAGGACTTTTGTACGGGGTTCATGAAAGCTTCCATTAGTATTTTAAAAAATCAGGTCTGCAAAATCGGATTTTGGGGTTTTCCATTGTTGGCATTTCCTCAAAAATGCCATATTTGACTGTCCATTAGCACTAAATTAAATTTGAGGAAAAATTCTTTCTACGCACATTGAAGCGACTTAAATAACGATCAGATAACAACCAAAGTTTAAATCCAATATGGCTGCTAATTCCTTATATCCACAATATGAATACTGTTTTCGTGCTGTTTTTACACTCATTTTGTTACAACATTCACTTTGTTGTTGTGGTTATAAGAAATTAGCAGCCATATTGGATTTAAACTTTGGTTGTAATCGGATCATTATTTAAGTCATTTCAATGTGCGTAGAAAGAATTTTTCCTCCAATGCTATTTAGTGCTTAATAATGGACAGTCAAATATGGCATTTTTGAGGAAATGCCAACAATGGAAAAACCCAAATTCCGGGTAAATGCAAAATCCGATTTTGCAGACCTGATTTTTTAAAATACTAATGGAAGCTTTCATGAACCCCGTACAAAAGGTCTTTTGTATTTAAATCGATTTCTTACGGATTTACCGTTCATTGTTTTATGCTGGGCGTGAAAGTTAGGAAATGAGCTGGTACTCCAATAAGCAACATATAAACCTCGATTTTGTGACGTAACCTTTGCCCCTACCAAAACTATAGAAGACTCCTTTTTGTAGGTAATGGAATGGGGATTATTTTTGCAATTGAGACATTTTGTCTATCTTCAACCAATTTGGAGTTATTCGATGACAAACACGTTTTGGCCGCCATTTTCCAATATGGCGGCCGAAGCTCCAGTCCGATTGTAGGGGAGTTTTAGTATGTTGATTAGTATTATATAAGGAAGGTCTCTGCAAAAATTCCACGACATCGCAATTTTTTCTAAGATCTTATTTGACAGGATTACAATGACAAAAACATATATTTTATTCGATAAAACGTGATTTTTATCAAGTGTATCTGCAAAGGGGTATTACAAAACACAATACAACTTAAAGTGTTGTAACCGAAATTCAAAATCCTACTTACTCTGCGTTTTTTCACCGCGGCTCTTTTCTTCAAGCGGAATACGCTGAGCGTTTTTCTTATTTTTAAGTAAACTGTGCATCGCAGTGAACAGTTATTTTCCTAGAGAAAGAAAACTTAAATTGAATTTTGTCATTTGCATTTCACGGGAATATTTTCTTTGTAAGATGCTAAAAGCCGATCTCAAGCGTAGGCAGAAAATACTCTAGCTAGAAGCAATTATTTTTTATCTATAGAAAAGATCGAACTCTTCCAGCCAAACAAGTTACTTCTCGGTACCTTCGAGATTCTTGCTAACCACCAAAATTAATATCTATATCTATATGTATAAATAAATAAATAAATTAATAAATAAATAAATAAATAAATAAATAAATAAATAAATTGTATTTGAGTCTACCCACTCAGTTATATAACTGATTTTCAGTGGGGGACTTTATATCAAAGCGTCCAAGCCAACCATGTAGGCCCCGACGGGTTAAGAGGGTGTTCATATGATAAGATAAAGCAATAAGCATTCAAAATTGACTTTGATATTATCATATTAGTCCATTCAATCAAACAAGCCAGCAAGACAAACTGCAGAAATTACGCAGTGGACGATTATGCAGTACATAATGGTGTGTTCTCACCCAGAGGTGCCCGTACGTGTAAGGTTGATGTTAGTTGACCCCACATTAGAGATAAATTAGTAATGATTTGAGCGTCGACCTAGTGCTAGACTGGCCTGGAGCGTATTCGCGAGGTAGGCCTTTTCTGAATATACTTGAACAGTGTTGTGGGTGAGAGCTTTAATCTAGTGGTTACTTGAGTAATTGTGGGAAGAGCGATAAAATGATTACCAAATAAACAAAGCAGCATTTGATGTAAACATATTGTTGAAATTTTTTAAAAATTTAGCTATATTTATGACGGTATAATAATATTATATTTAGGAAATACGTTTATAATAATTAAATTATGAACCTTAAGAGTTTGGTCACCATGATTCTCAGCTTTTTCAACTGCTGATAACATACATTTACAATTCATTCGGTCGAGATCAACAACTGAATTTTTTGTGTCGTTCACGAAACATTGGCTTATAGTTTGAGAATGTAGTCTATAAAAAATATCAAAACATTTGTATTGAATTGTAACTCTTCCACAAGAGTTCGTAGTCACTTTAAAGCAAATGAACAATTCGTCGTTTCCTGCACAATATAGCCTATGATTATGAATATGTGTCCAGATGTTCAAAGTTAATAATCATTAACTAATAATAATAGAAATGTTATATTTATTGATGGATAGAATAGAAGTTTTAAATATTGAGCAACTTTTAGCTTTTAGATATATTAGTATTACAACACTTGCGAAAAATTCGTTTTGGTCAAAATAACTTCATAAGAACTTTTATATTAAAGCAATAGTTGCAAATCAAATTTTGCCAAGCTTTGCAAGGATGCAGTCACAGTGGATTTATGTGTAGAGTGCGCAAATGTATAGAAGAGTACATGAGCTTGGCCCTTCTTTTACATCTCAATGCGTTTTTGTATGTGTGGGATAGCTACTCTTCTGTTTTGGCAAACAGATTGTTATAAAGAGCCCACCATAAAGCTCACTAGACATGTTTAATGCGTTATTTTGGTTACGTTTCAAATGGAATATTTAACACTTTCAGAATAATTTTATGAAGAGGATCAAATTATACCTCTTGCGCGGCGATGAAAGATAACACACAGGAGACGTCAACTAGTAACTAAGCAGGCAATATTCATGAATCATGATGTACTGAGCAGAATGGGATATTACAGCAAAGGGAAACTGTGAACGAGTTTTGCACTGTTCTTGTAAGAAAACAACGTAATATTTCTATTGTGTTCAAGAATCTTCCTCAAACTGAATGTTGAAAAAGATATTACATTTCTTTTTATTTCAAGAACAGTAAAATGTTCCGAAAGTACCACGCAAATTAGCAATAGATTACAATATTAAGATGGCTAAGTAATACCAACCTACTTAGAATAAACTCCTTCGTGTGGACACGAAAAGACGAAAACAGAAGTTTGGATTTTGAACATTATAAACAGCCGTTACATAAGAAACACACGATTTTTAGTTTGAAATTTCCTGTCCAAGCATACTCCCATAAATGGATATATTCGTTGTAGGTAGGCCTACTCGTTCACATGAATACACTTATTTTGTAAGTTTGTTTGCATGATGCAGTTTAAATATTCCAAAGCCATTAGTACACAGCATCATGTTCTTGATATACAAAATAACGTTTGCAATATAGATTGGTAGGAACGTGCAATTTAAAAATTGTTAGTGTTGTTAATGTTAATTTGTTAATGTAAATGGTGTTAATGTTGTTGTTGTTGTTGTTGTTGTGCAATTGAGGAGAGGGATAGTTCCAAACATCAAAGTAGTACTTCTCGTTTTGGTTTGTCGGAAAACGCTCCCGTAGGCGGAATTTATTATATAAAACTAGTTATATTCCCCCTTGCAGGCTTGTCTGTATAACCTTTCTCCATGATTGATACATTATTAATATTAAAGAGTCTGTTACGCAGAATATCAAATTTACCCCCACACAAATTTCGATAGTTAGGAGAGCGACTGCGCGTGATATAATACCTGTATTATATTCCTTGCTTATCAAACGCTATAATCAGTTTCTACTAAAGCTTTGATGGAAAATAAGCTACCCGCAAAGTAAGAACTTCATAAAATTTAAAAATAAGTGTACATGTGTTTGCTATGTTTGATTCGACGTTGATAACGGTGTAATTTAAAATATTTTTTTTAATAAAATCTTTGTAATTGTATACAGCTCTCATATTCACAAATACAATTCGTTTATTTACTTGGGTAGACCGTGGGAAACGAAAAAAACCTTGTTTAGCGAAGTTTTCATTCGTAGAATGTCTACAGACTCTCAAGTAAGCACTGTAGTGTGAATCGTCTTCATATCGCTTCATATAAGGGTAATGCTGATTGTTTTCCTATAAATTACTTCTCTGAAAACAATATGCCCTTGATGAAGTAATTCCAGTGGATCGTAGCAGAAGGAGAAGCCTATGAGCGCTCCTAGCGTGAAGATCAAAGACAACAGCTTCATTGTAGTCGGTAGACGGTTGAGAGTGGAAGATTACTGCGGTAGCCCCGGCGTCATATTTTACGGATATCGACTTGGGCGTCGTGATGCGGTTAAGGTAAGTTTTTTATTTACCAAAATATTATCGCGCGTATGATATTCTTTCACTAAAAAAATAAAAGTATAATTAACTAGAAATGTGGAGTTTGTTTGTAATATTTCGAGTGTATCGTTTTAGTTTATTTTACGTAATGATATTCAAATCAGTACTCAATAAAACTGTCAGACACATTTAAAAATTTTATAAAAAGATTTGCATATAACAAAAAAATTTTGACGAAGGAAAATTATTTTAAAGAAAATGACTTTTAATGAATAATAATTAATATAATAATTAATAATCAATGTAATCTAAATGATTAAAATTTTAATAAAATATAAAAAAATATATAAAATAATATTACAGTGAAATTTTAGCAATTTTAGAAAGTAAGCGAGGGTAGCGAGCGAATAATTCCTTGTCACTAACATGGAGAAAAAATTCCAATGTTTTTTTTCTTCGAATATCTTTTTTATTGGTTTGTGCTGCTGTTATGGTTGGCTATAAAACCGTAATTAAGTTGCAATCCAATTTTTGGATCTTCGAATCTTAAAAGAACTTTGCAACTGCACTTTTTGAGCGCATCGAAAATTTTTCGAAGATGAAAGCAAAATTCATTTTTTGTGGCGTTTTATAAATTCGTTCCGGACTTATAACTCTACATCTTTATCGATTGTTAATGACTTTTTTCACATACTTAATTTCGAATCAATATTACGTGTAGAAATCTGAGCGATACTCAAATAGATTCGTCTGAATACGCATTTACATTTTCTTATAAGCTTTCCAGCCTACTATGGTTTTGTTTTAAATTTTTTAAACCGACTGACTTTTAACGAACTAATAGCTTTGTGTTAAAATAAGTGCGCAAGTCGAATATTCCTTTTTGAAAATTTTATATGTATTTTTGATTTTTGTTCAAATTTTCAATTAATTTCAAAGAATCTGTCTTTTTTTTATTGATTTGGATTTAAAAAAATTCACAAAGTTCTGATTTTGTCACCAGACACACAGAAAATCCGCATAACACATGGCACTCATGCCCAATTACGCTCATCAACAACGCGGCGGGACTTAAGCGTTTTCCTAGTAATAATAATAATAAACTGTAATTGCGGTAAAAACAATTATAAAATTATTTACAGGCGGGAAAATTTTAGCATATTTTAGAAAATAAACCGAATGATATTCGTTGTACAAAAAACATTAGGCCTACAATATTCAATTAATCTATGAATGACTTTTTTATAAATGAGTGTAGCTGACAGATGGTTTGGCTATGAAAAAGTTAATTTAAAGTCTTAATACCCAATTTTGTTTGCATAAAAAAAATTTGCAATGATTTACGGCTTAGCTAATTTTTCGAAGACGTAAAGCAAAACTCATTTGTTAGGTGGCCGTCAATTTATAGAATGATCCAGTAAACATTAATTTGTTTTTTTACACGTTTAATATTTACTAAATGTCGACTCCACAGAGGAAGCTTGTGCAAATCGCGCAAGACTGACTCGGGAGGTCTCTGGTTTGATTCCCGCCACGTGCAGTCCAGAAGGAAAGTCTTTTCCCAGCATTTACTCAGGTTGTGTTATCTAAACTTGTTTAAACCGATTGACTTTTATACGAACTAACTTAGCCTGTTGTGAAGTAAAACTAAGTTTAAGGCGCACATTTCTCCTGGTGTGAGTTTTGTATTTCCTTGAATTTGTTTGTATCAAATGGTTGAAATGTTCAAAGACGTCGTGTCTTTGTTTTTACTCGCTAGGTCGGCTAAAGGAACGCTGTTGCGGGTGGGGACCCTCCCCCCACCCCTCTCCCTCACCGACAGGCCTCGTTTCCCGATTGAATGAGACCCTTATTTTAATCGACAAACGTGATTTGCATCGGGAATTGAAAATAGCTTTTAACATGTCGGAAGAAATTTAAAGGATTAATTAGAATTGTAGCGTGTTAATTTGTTCAATAAGAACGATCTCGATTGAACAACGTTGGCAAACAAATGTTTGTCGATTCTTTTTGCACCATGCTTGCCTTAAAAAAAAAACGCGTGAAATTTTTATATCACATACCAAATTCTTTTAATCGTTGTGGAAATACTTTATACTTCAACAATTATGTGATCGGTACTATACTGCAGCTGTCTACGATATTAACATAAAACAATTAAACTATTTGCAGATTAATTCTTGCCAACAAGCTAAACTGCTCTTCCAAACCAGACACAATGTAATTTGCATCCGTATTTTGTAACAATAACGGCAGACGTTTAGTATGTTTGTGTTTGCATAAATAAAAATAAATACGTATTTATAGTCTACCAGCTCAGTCACATCTGATTAGCAGTGGAGACTTAAAACTAAAGAGGTCAAATAAAAAAGCCAAGCCAAACCGTTCGGCACCGATGTCATCAATGTATCATCTTCATCGCTTCCAACAAAGAAGAAAATAGAGAAAAATGCCTAACTCTAGTTTAAATTTTCTTTAGGTTAAAACAACAAACTTGCATCGTAATCAAGCACAATACGAATCATTTCGCAAAAAATACAAACTAAAAAAAGTTCTAACAAACCCAGTGGGCCTAAATATTACATTACATTCAAACGCAGTATACAACTTCTTACGTAATTAGGTTCAAAGTAAGTTTTCTGTGAATCTTACGTAATGATTGGGCGTTGGGTGATTAAGTATTGATAACAAATAAAATACTTAATTGTATGGGTAATAATTAAGGCCATAATACCGATAATTTACTCACTGATGGGTCGCGAAAAGTTTTGAAAATTTGAAAATGTTGTCATTATTTGAAACAATTAAAGTTAAACACTGACAAATATTTAAATGGTTATTCTGTCTAGTCTAGGAAAGGCAAATCAGCAGTGTTGTGATTTGAATGCGTTAATTTAATCCGAATGCGTCATGGTTTGTCTGCAACCATTTACAAAATACTGCAACCTTCACAGGAAAGCAGTAAGTATCCAAAACTATGTCAGATGACTTAAAACACGTTTTGAACATTTCCGTAATAATCGTGAACTTTATCAGTTTGGCTCATTGTCCGTTCACAACTGTTTGGACCTGTCTGAACATGACTCGACGTTAGAAAATTTAAATCGCAAATAAATGACATTGTTCTGGAGTTCTGTGCAATGAACGTGTCAACTATTTCTGCGGAAGCTGGGAAAGTGCTGCTACTTTTCACATTTTCGTACAATTATTGTAAAGTTGAATTTTCGACTAAAGAATGAATAGAAACTAAATTACGAAACAAAAGCTCCAAATTGTCGAACTCCTTGCACCTGAAAATCGCTCACATCGACTTGGACATAAATACGTCATCATCAACAGAACCCAAAAACTCGCCCACATTCTTCATTTTGATAAATATGTAAGTTGTGTATGTAAAATTATATGAAATGTGACTGATGATACATGCAAGTTTATAAAAAAGTCATTATTTAAAAAATACTATTCCCTTCTCCCCCCCCCCCCCCTTTCTAAAAAGTTTTGAAAAGCACTGTGCTAGGGGATTGTTATGTTACATCGAAGACTTTCATGTTCACAGTGATCCCAGTCTTATTTTAAAATACCAATCTAGGTACTGAATTGGAACACGTCTATGCTGACAACCACCAGTCACAGGCGAATAGACTTCCGTCACTGGGATCCATGTGTGAATTAGGTACAAGTCTTTCACGTATAGTGTCGGTGCGTAAATAAAGAGCTCGTTTCATGTCATTGCTGAAAAATAATTTCAAATTCCTTTTTAATGTAACATTTTATTTATGAGAGAATGCCATTCAATCTCAGTATCCGCTTGATGAATGAATGAAGGAGGGATCGGACAAATCTTTTCAGTCAGGATACCCGTGGCGGGCGTCAATTCAGCAACCCTTCGAATCAGGGTCTCGCTCGTTACGTACTATGAGCTTTACGTTTAACTTTTAGCTTTTTAAGCTTTTAAAGTTCTCCCTTTTTATATATTTGATAAAACATGCGTTTGAGGTATACGTTCAACGTAAATACTAGATTGAAAATATAAAGTATTAAAAGTTTGATTGTCATGTTTATTAATAAACATTGTTGTTTTCATTATATGTCATCTATATGTTATGTGCTCATATTATTTTTTCAGTTTATTAATAATGTGTGAACATCACCCGCTGGGGTTGATTAATTTATTGTTTATTAAAAATTATTTATTATTATTTATTAATGATTTATTTTGAACTATACAAATTTACACAATATTCGATATTTTTATGACTTGTCAACCATCTTTGACAAGTTTATTGACAGATTGAAAGGTTTTAAAATACAAAGTTCAAGCGTGGATTAGCCAAATGATACACCAAAACTAATTCCCGCGTTCAAATACCGTTGTTGGAGGTGCTGAGTACACATGTTCGAACCTTTTTCTAAGTAGCTGGACCCGCCCCCGAACCTCAAGAGTAATAAAAAGAACATTCTGTATCATCCTTGTTGAAGAGCAGTCGTAGGTCATGTTCGGGTTTTATTTTACTTTAATTTTAACTTTTCTGCCAGTTCTTGATCAGTGACTTAAAACACAAAAATATGTTTAGAATGTTAATTGTCTTTTAGTGATGCCACGAGTGGGCAGACAATATCAAGTAATACCTCACTCACTCAACGAATTCATAAAAATCAAAGAGAAGTTTAGAAAATACCTCTCAATAAAGATCAAGCTAGCAGAAGTGTGACAAAGTGTGATAAATTATTATAGTCGTGTTGATCGACCGCTAACACTCATGAATACCAAGTAAACAAACATAATGTGGATGTGGCCTAGTTCATAATGTATAATACGCATTACCATACCGCATATCTCTGAGATGAGCAGCCATCCCATGTATTTCGAGGAGACAGTCTGCGTCATCACATCCGCCACTTTCAAACTGCTAAACGTACATTTTTAAAAACAAAACGACGACAATGTGACATCACGTGCCGCTGTCTATTCCGCTGCAACTAGAAGTATGTACGGATGCTGAGAATATTCCTTCCCATTACTAGATTTAGATACCAGAAACGAGATACAGATAGTCTTGAGAAAACTGTTTTTCTGCACGCAGCTCTGTTTTACCACACAATTAATGGTATATATTTTAATTTATTTGTGCCATTTGATCGGTCGAATTCTAATCGAAAAAGAAGAATATTGAAGTTTTTAACATAATATTCCAAATCAATAACATTAAATACCATGACCTCATGATTGTCAACAACAAAATACCCCAAAAGGAAACTTGTTGTGCATAGTTTAACAATATTATGTCAGTTGAGTTAAGAAAGTTTATTTATTTTTGAGTAATTTATACATTTGTCCAGAACAGTACAATCATAAAATACATTTATTACATATGACATTATTGCATGCAATACAACGAATGGAGTTTTAACATCTACATAAACTAAAAAAATATAATGGTACGTTCATTACGAGCTTGTACTTTGTGAGATTCTACAACTTTCATATATAAAATCAGCCTACCACTATCGAATCGTTTGCCAAAAGTAGAAAACATTACAAAACTATATCAAGTAGAAAGTATGACTCAAAACGAATCGTTTAAACACAAAATTGATTAATAACATCACAGTTTTAATTTTAATTAACTTCGAAATAAATCTTGCAATTGCTATTAAGGAGGGACAACTCTGAAAATCAAAACTTCTATAGTTTTCATTAAAATAATCTGTTTTTTGTGTGTATGTTAACTAAGAGATTCAACTAGTAAAAAATACATTTTTTATTTTTTATTATTATTAACGGCATTGTTAATCACTTTTCATTGTTGATTTAACAATGATTTACCTGGGAAATGTTGTCAAAGCATAAAATACATTTTTCATTTTTTGTTACTTTTTTGTTTTTTTACCCCCTTTTCAGAGGTGTCCCCCCTTAACTGATAGTTTGACATATTGTACTGTCCTGTAGGACTATATTCACATAATATTATTCACATTTAACATCCTCAAGCATTTCGCCACACACTAGTTGACCCTATAACTTAAGGAACCCTGCAACACGACACGCACTCAAGCAAACATTATATTGTTTAGGTTAAAAGGCCTCCAGCACGTCAGAGATAAATTGAATACAGATTTAGAATGATCGCGTTAATATGCGATTGTGTGCTGTGCTAGTTTGCCAAGTGCAACGATATAACGCCTTGCAGTTGCAGTGCAGTGTGCATTTCTTCGCAAGCATGTTTCGCGATAAACACTCTAGCAGTCATACGGCCCTGACTCCTGGTGCATGGTAGGCCTCCACCCACATTACATATTATTATAGTCTGCAAACATTGATCGCTTGTAAGCACCTGATGATGTTGGCACTAAGAGTGAATAACGAAAAGTTGAGGGGATTTGTGTGTCTTTAGTTCTTGACCCTTGGGATATCAAGCAAGGCTGAAACAAAGATGAACTTGTTATAGGTTACCTAACCAGGTGAACTATTGGATATTACGCCCATCCGACAAGTACTCTAAGATCAGGGTTCGGCTAACGGCCGGATTAAGATTTTATGTATTTGTGTATTAATTGTTATTCAATGATTATTCACACAATTATACTCATTAGTATTATCACAACAAATATAAATTTATTTTTTTTTTTTACACTATACAACTAATAATGATGTCTAAAAACTAAACATCATTTATGGCAGGTCCACAAACGCGTATTTCTTATCAAATATTAAAAAAAACACCATCATCAAATCAATTTAATATATTCATTTTTATGTTAACCAAACGTTCTGCCTTTTTCACGAAGGTTGCCTCCTTGACGCGGATAACTTTTACATGTATTTCAATACATTGTATTGCAGAAGAATTAATTAATTTTTACTTTTTAAAACAAAGTTCTGCCGTTTTTACCAAAGTTAAATTTTATTTTCAAAAACATGTAAACTGTTTTTCAAATTGAAATCTGTTACAGTAACATTTTCATTTCTACATTTAACATGTTATCACTTGTTGTTCACTCTAAAATCATCATTGCTATTAAATGCTGCTATACTGGGTTTACCAAAATAGACATCTTACATTTTCACGCTTAAATATTATCACTATATGTATAACAAATAAATAAAAAATATTGTATAATAAAATATTATAAGAGTAATTTTAAAAAATAGGATACATAAATAGTATTATTCACTATAAATAAATAAATAAATAAATAAATAAATAATATAAATAAATAAAATAAATAAATAAATAAAATTATATTTAAAAAAATATCGTATTCAGAGCCTACCCATCTCATCCGTCACAGAACTGATTTTCATTGGAGGAGATTACATTTAAAGCCGACAAAGCCAACCCTTTAGGCGTCGATATCATCGACGATAACACCATATATCTAAGTTGTTCTAGTCTTATAAGTGGAGGTGCCGGGCACATGATATTCAATCTTTCTGGTGGGTGCCTAGCCCCGTCCCCGAGCCCCTAGGGTCACCAATACATTCTGTATCATCCTCAAAAACTCACTTCAATCGGACGTCGTAATCGGCTTTTGTCGTGAGACGCAACACGCACCGACGGACGGACAGACAGAAAAGTGTTGGATGTAGGGGAGCTTCCCTTCCTAGTTTATTCACCAGTCACAAAATAAGATCACAAATATGATGACGAAAAAGAAAGGGCTTTGTCATTTCTTGCTTTGGCTGTACATGTCATTTCTATCAATCAAAATTGATCTCATGAGTCAGGAAGCACAAAGTCATAAATAAAACTTGCTATTAAACGTTTGCAAAATTTGCCAACAATATTTTATCGTCCCCCTTGCCCCAATTAGGAGTCCAATAACTTCAATTTGTTTGACATAATATTTTTAAAGACAATAACGGCAATACCTCGCCAGTTCACCGCGAATATTTTGAATTCTCCTCGTCTCGTTTCCTCGGGGGATTTGAGCAGTGCTGTTGGTTTAGTCGATGTCACTTGCAGCACAAACACGAGTTAGACTAGTGCTTTGTGTATGAAGCGTAGGGCACAACAGCATAATCACGTTTACAGTTGTGTATTAGTAGACCGAATGATTGATTCTAATTAATGGTAATTACATTATCGTATATTACAAGTTGAAAGACTAGTTGTTAACCAATAGCAATCAACACCCGTCAACCCACCCTTATGATTATGGTGGCATTGCAATGCGCTGCACCCACACAAGGCTGTTATAGCGCATGATAATGCTAAGAATACCACACGTCATTAATTAATTTAATTATGACATGCAATCTATTGCACTCCAAGTTTTATTTCCAACATTGAAGATAACACATTATTTTTAATTTTGGTTATCATTTTTTGAACTTTGTATTGTAGAGGTTTTATTCTTAGAGGATTTACTGTAAAGATAGCCGAATACGTCAATGACGGCCAATTTCATTTTCGAGACATTTGTTATTAATCTTTACTATTGTTGCTAATGAACTCTGATACAGAAGTAAAATCCAAGAGCTTAAAATAATAAAAGCTTATCTTACTCATGTTTTTTTTTTTAGAACGTTGCCAGAATATTCTAAAGTGACTTGAATGTAAAAAGACGTACAATTCGTAAATATGCTTTGGCGTGTAAGTAATTGTATCGTGCATACAATTTAAGGTACAGCAAATATGCGGGTTGTAATGTAAAGCATATTTTAAGAACTTCCTCTCGTATAAAATGCAAATATGTAAAATATAAACATATTGGCATTCAAAATCCATATAAAATCGTGTAAAAAAATCCAAATAATAAGAAATAATTAAAATCCCATGTTTTTCTGTGTCGAAGTTTAACCCCATAGCGGTTGTTTTCTATGGTCCCATATTCAAATTAATGTTCTGTCAACAACAGACTGAGAAAACAAGAAATTGGATACCGTATTGTTTTGAAACAAACCCCTTTGAGGGAAATACCCTACTCTAAAGTAAACATTCGATTCGTTGTTCCCGGAACAATTCAAAACACATTCTAAAATATGTTTTGCCACTTTCACATGTTGTTTGTAGTTAGCTTGCCCCCGGCTAGAATATTCATAGATACAACGCAATACATAAATAAATACCAAAATACATTCGTTGAGGTAATTTATACCCTTTTCCCTAGGGTGCACATCAGTTTACCCATGGTGTGACCCTTGTTCGGTGACTATCAAGGTATACGCATTAGTTGGCATTGTTCACCTAATTTGTATTGTTTTATAACTAGTAACTTCTTTAGATTTTAGAGTAGCTGTACATTATATTAGATTCACATTGCTAAATTATTGAGAATTGAGAAATTTAGAAATGAAATGTAATGTGCTCTGCTCTGCTCTGTATATTATTTTGTAACTGCTTTAGTTAATAACTTTAAGATTATATTTTAGTTTATAGACTTATTTGTTTGCTGTGCATTATGTTTAAGTTTATTAATGTATTAATAATGTAGTAAATGGTGGCAAGACACTTTTGTGTTATGGGGCTATGCCCTTTTATTTCTTGACGCCATCAATATGCTCTATATAATATGGTCTAATAACTGTACGTTGCTAATTGAAAATAAAATAATAATTGTAAGTTTTTAATTTTATTTCTTGTTTTCTGAGGATAGCCCACACAGTTGGGCTGAAACGTCAAACGCAATAAAAGCAGAATCGACGCGGCGAAATGTCCCGACCAGTTAATTGTGTTAATTATAATAATAATAATTAATAATATTAATAATAATAATAATAATAATAATAATATTAATAATAATAATAATAATAATAATAATAATAATAATAATAATAATAATAATAATAATAATAATAAATACCATGGTATGACCCTTGTTCGGTGACTATCAAGGTAATTACAGTAACTCTTTAAAGAAATACCTTGGTGTGACTTTCAGTCAGGATTGCCGGTGACTAAGGTCGAATCGCCTATTACCCTGGACTCGTATGCAAGTGACGTGCTACCTCGATCTGTTCTAAACGTGCCCTGTCGCTGATCTAGTGTTTTTATCAAATATGTAACTAAGTAAAAATCTAGTGAATGGCTTTGAAACTGGCTCTTTTAGAACATCCAAACTCTTTTTTTTAAATTTTGATCGTGCACACGGAAAATATCGACTCTTTAAAATAATTTCATACTTCAGCACACCATTCAACGTAGGTAGTTGTGTTTTTGTGACATTAATTTTGAACTAGTTTTCTAAGAAAGTGTCTGTGAGACAAAGGAGATTTTTTTAAAATTGTCTTTCCTGCAATTTTTTTCGTTTTGCGGTATAAATTGGTACAAAATACCGGTTAACTAAAAAAATCACAAGAAAGACAATTGTAAAAAATCTCTATTTTCTCACAGACAATTTCTAGAAAACCAGTTGAAAATTAATGTCACAAAAACACAACTACCTACTTATATAATGATGAAACTTTTAGAGCAGGCGAGCTTTTAATGTAATGAGTTATTTGGACTGACCACTGCGCTTGCAAATAAAGAAAACAATGTGAAACAATATTTCGACAACAGTGTTAAGTCGTCTTGTGCTGAACAGTTCAACTATTGAGGACAGATCTGATGTATGGTTTGTGTGTTAACAGGAGATGTCCGTCGGTCCTCAACCTCATACCATCACCTTGCAAGAACCGGTAGAGGACTGGCAGATTGAGGACAGACTAGAGGACGGATCTAATACATGGATTGTGTGTTAACAGGAGATGGGAACTGCTCACTCTGGCTTGCTGTCTGATTGTGTCAGTCGGTCCTCAACCTCATACCATCACCTTGCAAGAACCGGTAGAGGACTGGCAGATTGAGGACGTACAAGAGGACGAGGGTCGTGTATGCGGTAACATTGACGTACGCAACACGGTACAAGATCTGGAGAAACTGCGAGGTTGCCGTATCGTCGAGGGGTTCGTTCAAATAGTTCTCATCGATAAGGCAACGTCACATCATTACAACAACTTGTCGTTTCCAGAGCTCCGTGAGATTACCGGCTATCTACTGCTATACCGTGTAAGTAAACAAAGTTTTATTAAAAAATAAACTTTAAAAGAACGAGTGACAGACGTGTGTATATGCTGACATTCTTCAGAATATTTCCTAGTCGTACAAATAAATTACTGCAAACTCAATACTAGTTATAAAATAAAGAAAAGCAAGTAACGTGGTTTATAGCCACAACCACTACGTAATGCTTATGTGTGATTTTTCTCCACTTGAGTCGTGTGACATCAGACACTAAACTGAACTTCACAGCCAAGAACTTTGACTGTAGAAATACGTCTTACCTCAATTTCTCTCTTATTCAGTCACTCAGTTGACTTTCACAACTTCTTGATTCATCTCATCTTTATATCATTAGTCGACAACACTGTTTTCTCCAAAATCAAACATCTGTTCATGCGATAAAATTTCGAGTCTTTTCACTCCTTTTATTTACATTTTTATGCAAACTTTGTAACTTAGGCATTATATGTGGGATTTTGGAGGTCGTAGCTTTGATTCCAGCTAAAGGCAACCCTGACTGAAGGGTTGTCTAATGGTTTACTTATGGCCATAAAACGTATGTTCTATGAAGTATTAGTGTGATTGATTTGTTTAGCTTTAGCTTAAGTAAGGAACATGTTTCATTCATAAATGTATAATATAAAATTCTAGTATAGACTTCACTAATTTACATAGTATACAATATGGTTTAAAAACAACTCACTGTAGGCCTACTATGGACTTTTAAAGTCCCGATCGAGTTGTTATTTCATGAATTAAATTAAATATTACCTCTTCTTCACATATGTTGCAGCTTGTTCCATAATTAAACAACGATTGTTGTAACTGAAAGTTGTGACCTGTTGATTCATAGAGTAGATTCAGACAAGATTGTTACAATATTTTTATTAAAAAAAAATCTGACTTACCCAATAACTGAATACAATTTTAGAACACGTTAGATGTGATACTAAAGTAAATACAAATATAGGCCGAACACTCTCGCCTGGTCAAATATGACTCATAGCAGGTTAAATATAACTTAAGTTCCAATACCAATGCTCACCTACTATTTGTTTGTCTATCAGAGGTCAAATACTACTTGTTCGTTCAGCTGACTCACACTTATAATTATATAGATGACAATAAAGTGGAAGTGAAGAGCTCTCAGTCACACTTCCCTAAAAGTTATTTATACATAATTTCAAAAAAAAAAAAAAAATTTACGACTTTGAATTTTGTTATAAAGTCCGAAATGTACCATTAACGCGAATTATTTATGGCAAAGAATATTGATAATCTATGACTGTAGGGCTCTTAATGAACGCTTTCTTGACAACTATGCGAAGTTTCATGTACGTGGAGTGCTTCCCGACCGAACGAATAAGTTAGTTACGTTTGTAAATCAGTTTTTTAACTGATACTTTCTGGTTGAGACGTTAGATAAATAAATTAATGAAATAAAATTTTGCAGCTGCCGAATGTGTCCTATTCCCTCTTAGAGGAGGTGAATGGTTTGATGACGCTAGCAAACGTTATCACCACTAAATCTTTCTATTCTACATTGAATGATTTGAGGACGCTAGGCAAACTGTTCTCACCACTAAATCTTTCTTAATGTTCAATTGAATGGTTTGAGGACGCTAGGCAAACTGTTCTCACCCTAATCTTTCTATTCTACATGTGAATGGTTTGAGGACGCTAGGCAAACTGTTCTCACCACTAAATCTTTCTATTCTACAGGTGACTGGTTTGAAGGACGCTAGGCAAACTGTTCCCCAACTTGAGTGTGATCCGAGGCAACCTGCTGAAAGTGAACTACTCCTTCATTGTGTTCGAGCTGCCCAACATGGAGGACCTGGGTCTGCGCAGTCTGACAGCGATAGTGAGAGGGGCGGTGCGCATAGAGAGGAACCCGGAGTTGTGCTACTTGGACACCGTCAACTGGAACGCCATCACCGCCAGTGGCAGCGAGCACTTTATACAGATGAACAAGGTGATTGAATCACGAGTCTTTGTTAGAAATTGAGGCAACGGTATACGTCCTGGTGAAAATTTCAGTTGATGATAGATTGATACTTGTGTAACGCCATTAGCGTTAATATCAACATAGATAAAATGAAAATCAACCGGTCGTCAATTGGTATGTCAAATTATATCAGATGGTATTAATATGACCATCTGAGTTCCACATAAGAAACGGTCATCAAATGAGAATTTTACCAGGGACGACCCTTGAACGACCCAGCAATCTAAGTCAATAGTGAGTTCCTACTACAAATGCGTGACACACATAAAATATAGAAAATTTAATTTTGTTAAAAAAACAGTTTTTATACTCTAAGATATACCAAACCAGTAGTTCATATTTATTTTCAAAAAGCTGTATCCACTCGACTTTTGCTTGACACTATTATTAACGTGTCTGTGTAGGAGGCCAAGTCAGTGTCCGGGGTGTTCCGAGTGTGTGACTGGTCTGTGCTGGTCGGAGCAACGCTGTCAGCAGACCGACCAGCCCAACTGTCACGAGCAATGCCTGGGGGGCTACCAGGGACGAGGACGACACCGTTGCATCGCCTGTCGCGGCCTCAGGCTTCACAGAGAGTGTCTCGAGACTTGATTGACACTATTATTAACGTGTTCTGTGTAGGAGGCCAGTCAGTGTCCGGGGTGTTCCGAGTGTGTGACTGGTCTGTGCTGGTCGGAGCAACGCTGTCAGCAGACCGACCAGCCCAACTGTCACGAGCAATGCCTGGGGGGCTACCAGGGACGAGGACGACACCGTTGCATCGCCTGTCGCGGCCTCAGGCTTCACAGAGAGTGTCTCGAGACTTGATTGACACTATTATTAACGTGTCTGTGTAGGAGGCCAGTCAGTGTCCGGGGTGTTCCGAGTGTGTGACTGGTCTGTGCTGGTCGGAGCACCGCTGTCAGCAGACCGACCAGCCCGACTGTCACGAGCAATGCCTGGGGGGCTGCCAGGGACGAGGACGACACCGTTGCATCGCCTGTCGCGGCCTGAGGCTTCACGGAGAGTGTCTCGAGACTTGATTGACACTATTATTAACGTGTCTGTGTAGGAGGCCAGTCAGTGTCCGGGGTGTTCCGAGTGTGTGACTGGTCTGTGCTGGTCGGAGCACCGCTGTCAGCAGACCGACCAGCCCGACTGTCACGAGCAATGCCTGGGGGGCTGCCAGGGACGAGGACGACACCGTTGCATCGCCTGTCGCGGCCTCAGGCTTCACAGAGAGTGTCTCGAGACTTGATTGACACTATTATTAACGTGTCTGTGTAGGAGGCCAGTCAGTGTCCGGGGTGTTCCGAGTGTGTGACTGGTCTGTGCTGGTCGGAGCACCGCTGTCAGCAGACCGACCAGCCCGACTGTCACGAGCAATGCCTGGGGGGCTGCCAGGGACGAGGACGACACCGTTGCATCGCCTGTCGCGGCCTCAGGCTTCACGGAGAGTGTCTCGAGACTTGTCCTCCCGGAAGGTAATATTTCGCACACCCAATTATAATTGGATTTTAATCCCGTATGAAACAATTCTCTTCGCGTTTGTATGGACCATGTATCGAAATGTACGCCTAAATCTGCTACAAAAAACCAGCACTAACCTCGATATGTTTCTGAAGAAAGGCGTTTAGAGAACGAGGGATATTTTATTTTGTATTATTTCTATGGCATATCCATCTTATCAATAAATACATGAGAACACAATCTACTTGTAGGCCCGGACAACACAAAAACATAACAGAAACGGATGGAAGAGATCGAGAAATATATGGTGACCGGTGCAAGCGACGAGTCAAATTTTAAAACAATATTTGATGTCTTTATTCTATTAAAATATTGCAATGATACTATTTGAGACGGGTAGGTCAAGAAACACGAAATGGTGAAGGCAATGACAAAAAATGTTTGGACGTACGTGCAAGATTTGCTCGAAACAAAATATTGTTCTTCAGTCCGCAATCCTTCTGAACAGCGCCCGCCCTAATATCTTGCACGTCCCTGCAATTTAGTTTTATTCTCTCTCATAATTATCCCTCTTATCTAAGGAACCAGACTTCTTATCATCAATACATATATTCAAATCTCCCGAGCAAAATTCGCTTATGCCTATCTTAGTTCTTTCAATTTAATCTTAGTCCTTCCTGATAAAAAAAAACAAACAAAAAAAACAGCTATTACTCGCTTTACGAGTCCCTATCCAACGGCTCTCCCAAATAAACTAACGTGTGATTATAAATAATAATTTACACTGCAATAATTATAGTCAATTGTGTGCACCATTATTTCATTGTCATTATTCATTATCTTTATCTTAATTTTAGCGTGCATGTCCTTAATGTTATCTTAGAAACTATGTTGGCCCTCTTCACCTTCTCCTAAAAGAGTCACACTTGTACCAAGTACATTTCAAGGTGATTTTATGAACTTGCAGTGTCGGTTATCTCTGAGAAAATGCGGATAGTAATCAAGGCTATCTATTTGTGCGCACCTCATAATGTTCTCCCTGTCCAATGCAATAACTTCATTCCTCACACGGTATGGAATTTGGGTTACAGGTTGCTCAACTTTGTGTTGGTGCTATTATTATTTAGAGTCGCACGTGGCTGGATGACGCCTATCCTCGTTGGGCGAGTGCCCGTGTGAATTCGCTCAACAATCTATTCAAATAATAGGTTTAAACTAACTTGTTGCCTGTGTTTACCGATGCACATAATGATAAACACACTCATTTATAATTAGGCTTCGTTGACATCGGTACAACTTACACCACCCCGGTCGTACAACCAGTACAATCAGAGTGTACTAACAATGAATGATCATAACGAAGAGTTCATATTAAAATGATAACGAGTTTTTAAAATGTAGATGAGTTGCAGATATAATGTTATTTACATGTAATTGAGTTTCTTTCAATTACTTACCGTACTTGGCAAATCTTGGAAATAAACTCAATGCCAGCATGAGATAACATAATATTTTGTTAACAACAGAAAGGGTAAGCCTGATCAAATGGAATACCTTATACAATACAATAAGATAACCCTCCCCTTAAAATACATTAACTTTTTAATTATTTTTATACAATAAACGGCACTTTATAATATCTTATATAATGAAATGTTACAATACACAACTAAAATTGTATTTTTAATTGCCAGTAACGGCAGCTAAAATTGTTTGGTGTAGGCCTACAGCAGCTCGGTAGTACTTTATTTCGCCCCAAAAAAGTCATGGGCGATTATCGTTTAGAACCAGTAAGGCCGACATATTTTATATTCAGGACCCGCTCCAGAGTTACCTGTTGCAGCAGATCGATGCATCCTACAAGTACAACCGATTCATTTCACCATGCAATCACAAAATCATTACATTGAATTGCATCATATCATATCGGCAGAGGTAGGCTACGGCTTTTATTCGGAAGGTCGCCGCCACCGGCAATCCCGACTGAAAGTTTTCCCCAGTGTTTCCGTCATCTTGCCGCCCATGGTCATTCCTTTCACAACAACCCAACACAATATACCCACTTACTGAAGAGGGACATAAATTGCCCCTGGACAGTTTTTTTTCAGATTCAATTACTCAGAAACACGAAAAAGTGCTTAAAAATATTTTTCCAAAATAACTTCATAACACTGGTTTCAGATTTCCATTCCTGGGTCTGCACTGCGTAACTGAGAAACAGTGCCAAGCTATGGAGAGCCAAAAAACCATGGGCTGCAATAATCGTCACGAGGACTGGCCATTTGGGCGATTCTGTGTCCACCACTGTCCAAGCCCTCAAAGCATCACTGTAATCAGAGGCGCCGACGGCAAGGTAATTGTAATAGTTAATAATTCATTACTTGTGGAAGGCAAATGTCGCGCATCAAAGAGTTAATTACGTCACCCGTCAGTCACCTCTGGTTTATACGTGACAGAGCAATGTGATAGGTTGACGCACGAACTCAACCTGACATAGACTTGAATCAGATATTTAAGCCTGAGAGCGAAATGTACTATTTCAACTCAATGGTAGTAATACGATTGTGAGCTTTCAAAGTTGGAAAAAATCGTGTTGATGTATTTTTCGAAGGGTAGAAAAGCTCTCAAAGTATGATATTAAATCTAAAGTAGGTGACCGACTATTACGTACGTCAGGATGATTATGACAATAAACAATAACAACAACAACAAATATAGTTTTTTTAAATACACATATGTAACAGGTATAGCCTTCTTATCTCCAGCATGAAATGACATCACTATTAACTCTTAATTAATGAATTAATCAATTAAACAACAATCATCCATTGAAAATGTATTTTGACTATTGTTGATTTTCAGCATTGCTAACAACATTTCAGTCATCTGCCGACTGCATCCTATAGATGAAAATAATTTATTAACCAGTAAACTTGTACAAACGTCAGATTTTAGTCAAATAGTAACTCTAGAAACTACAGGTAGAGGGTGTAAAGCTACTTTATTAACAGACCGTCGCAAAAAAAATATAAATCGCCATTTTGTCGATCTTTTTGGTGGCGGCGCCGGGTAGGCTTACCATTAATATGTTTGAAGCTCGTTTTCTCATTCAGTAATGGTGGAGGTGCGGGGTCATGCATTTTCAAACTTTGTAGAGGGATAGCCACTCCCCTTTATCCCCAGTCATCAAAAACATTATGTAGGCATTTTCCATGTTGATTTAAATATATATATATATTATATATAGATATATATATTTATATATAGATATATGTTTAAACTTGGCTTTATAGTAGGCGACTATGACGCTGTTGGTTGATTTTTTGATTTTAGTTGGTAAGAGCATAGTCCGGTAAGCTAAGGTCCCGGGTTCAAACCCCGGTGTAGTCACTTTTTAATTTCTGTCTAAAGTACTAATAGTGTAGTCACTTTTTTAATTTCTGTCTAAAGTACTAACATAACAGCGTCAAAGTCGCCTACTATAAAGCCAAGTTTAAACATCATGTATATATATATATCAATAAAAATAACTAATGTTTCATTGTAGGTTCAACAACAAAAATGGAAATGTGATAAATGGAAGTTAATTAAGCACATAAATAAATAAATAAATAAATAAATAAATAAATAAATAAATAAATAAATAAATAAATAATAAATATTACCCCCCAAAATTATTTTTTACCATAATCTAGCACAATACTACACTAAAATGACCATTTAAAAAATTACATCTTATAACCTTTGAGTATATAACCAGGCGCGTAGGAAGGGGGGGGGGGGGGAATGGGGGGAGTTTCCCCCCCACTTTTTACCGTGACCCCCCCACTTCAGAATCTTAGAAATTCAGTCTCGCCGTAAATACGCACGGAAACAAATTCTGAATAACGAATTTTCAATTTTGAATTTCCCACTGTGATTCTTTTGTTTTTGTAAATGATTAAAAAGTACATTATAATTGCCATAGGTAGCGTCGGGATGTTGTGACACGGTATTGCAGTCCGTATACTGGGGTACTGGGGTGTGTTTAAAGAAGACTTGTTTGTGGCTGATTAGTTTAAGTTATGACTTGACACTGAGAGTGGAAGGAAGGAGAACCTCAGAATAATGAAGAAAATACCTTCAGCTCTTTTGAACTGGCTCAAAAGCCATGCATGGTCTATCTCTTAACTATTCCAACTTTATTTTTAGTTTTATAGTTTTTACTGTACAAAAAATACATTAATTTGGTATTGCATTCAGCACACGATTTTTTTCTAGAACGCACCAAACACACTCTAAAAACCTAATTTTCAAAATTTTTGCCTGCGGCGCTGTTGTTGAGGGGCTTCGCCCCCCAAACCCCCCGTGCTTGGCAGCAGATTTGTTGTTCCCCCCCCACTCGAAAAGGAGTTCCTACGCGCCTGTATATAACCATAAGGATGGTTATATACTCAATGTTATAACTATGATTTTACACGAATTTTCTAAAGTTTTTTGATCCTGAAATTTGCTGTGTATACACTATGCAGTTAATGGTATGTAAATGATGCCAGAGGCAACTATTTAATAAAATCAAAATGAGGTATGGATAAACTCAGAGCAGAAACGAAAATAAGAAACATAAATTCACTCTGGGACGTAATCAGTAATGGAGAAGCTATTAATCCTACCCATGAAAAATGATTTCAAATTGTGATTGAAGGAGGGTATAGGGTGGTTGGGGTTTTAATGTGATTAGGATTAGGGAACTTATTGTAGAGGGAGGATGCTAGATATTCAGAGCCTTGTGAAAACAGAAACAAAACATTATATGGGATGGTTCACCCCCACCATTTTGTTGCACCATTTGTTTTTAACACTTCAAAAATCGCATTTTTGGCATACTCCATGTGCTACCCTTATATTTATATATTTTATAATATAAATTCACTGAAGAAAGTGGCAGACTTTTAAAGACCATACTGTAGACATATTTCCTCAGCATTTTCTTTCAGTCATCCAACCATTCAATATACATTAAAAGTTAAAACCATACAGACAAATCAAATCGAGTTCACAGGTTGCGTCATTAAAACATCACAAATGTGTAGTTTATACCGTACTGTATTCTACGGCTCATAGTTGTAAGTCATACTATACATAAAGAAAACAAACCATCAATTTTTACTATTACTATCTACTACCAGGTTCAAGTATTCCTAATTTCTCAGTATTTGCTTAAAGTAAACGATGATTGATTGGTCAACGTGTATTGTATAATACGAGGATCCAGGATTATTTAGATAACAAAATTACGAAATTATTTAAGTTTATGAGTAGAGCAATGTTTAAAAGATGTTGGTGCAAAATGTTGATGGGATCTTTTAGGATAGTTGGAAGAGGATAGAAGGGGGAAAATATGTTTAAAACTGAAAAAAGGTACCTTTACACTGGTACCATAGGTTATTTTGTTCTCAATTGGATTATGCTTTATGCTATGTAATTATGCTTGTTTTATTTGATTCTTTTTGGACATACCTGTTCAGTTATATTATATAGTTTAGATTGGGGAAGGGTGAAGGTTGGGAAAGCATAGAGAACATAAAGCCCAGCCTGAAGGGCTGGGCGACAAAACTTTTACTGCTGATGACAACTGTAGCTAATTTAAAGTTGTTTACCTTAATCACTATTCCACTATCCAATATATATATATTTATACATAAATGACTGAAGAGGAACAGCAGAAATACTTTTTAAAGATAATTTTCAGTATAAGATTACATTTTGATTTATTGGTTTCTTTGTATAGCCTCAAATAACAACATATCTCATAACATAAATTATGCAGATCAACAAACACTACCGATACACTATTTGTAATATCAATCAACAAAGTATAAAATGGTATCTGTTGTAGATGACAGGCTGTGAGAAGTGCCAGCAACAATGCCCATGTCAGGGAAGAAACATTGACGGAATCCAAGCAGCACAGCAGATGAAGGGGTGTACTCTCATTAATGGTTCTCTGCTAATAGAAGTACAAGGGGGTAAAAACATAGTTGAAGAACTTGAAGAGAATCTAGGCATGATAGAAGAGATCTCTGGAATATTAACAATTGCACGTTCATTTCCATTAAAATCTTTGTCGTTTCTCAAGAATTTACGAATAATTCACGGCATTCAAACTGATAACCAGATGCCACGGAATCGAAGTCTGCTTGTTTATAATAATCAAAACCTACAGGAGTTGTGGGACTGGAAAACAAAATCAAACGATTTCAAAATAAAAATAGGAAGACTATTTTTCCATGATAATCCTAAGCTTTGCATCTCCGAGATAGAGCAGCTCAACCAAATTGCAGGTCTAGGCAACTTTACTAATTATGAAGTATCTCACAAATCTAATGGTGATAAAGTGTCTTGCAATCACACAAACGATATAAATCTAGTAGTCAACGTAACAAAATTGCATCCAAAGAGTGCACTTTTGGAATGGCACCCACTTCTGGTGGATGACCAAGCTTTAAGGTACATGGTGTACTACATTAAAGCACCATTTCAAAACGTGTCAAGATACGATGATAATATGTGTGGATATGAACTTTTCTGGAGAATTAACTATGTAGAAATCCCCTTGGAGTCTTCGAATGTGTTTCATCTCATTACGAGACTCGAGCCCGACATACAGTATGCTTATTACGTGACCCTGGTGACTATGTCGACTTACGTTGTTGGTCAAAGCAGTATTAGATACTTTAAGACTCTACCCGACAGACCTTCTGTGCCCAACATCATAAAAATAGTTTCTAATAGTTACTCTGAGATAGAGATTCAATGGAAACCACCCAAGAATATGAATGGAATATTCAAATATTACGTAGTTTATGGAACATTACTGAAAGATGAAGAAGAATATTTTGATCAGCGTAATTACTGTACACAACCAATGACTATGTCTAATGAACAACTACCTACCGAGAAAATTAAGAAAATTACTAAATGTGTAGGAAAAAAATTAAGTTGTTGCAAAACAGGCGAGCATATTGAAATAGATAATGAGAAAAACGAAGATGAATGCGAGGACAAAGAGAGTGGTTTGTTAAATTCCAATAGCGAAAGTGAAACATGGGAAAATAATGTTTTCAATTTTCTACACATGGATGTTGTAGACGATAAAGCCGAAGTGAAACAACCAAAACAACCAGAAAAATCACAAACCATTAAAAATAGTCCCCCAATGGTCTACACTGTAGGTTATGACGACCATATGGATCTCAAGAAACAAACTGGATATAGAAACCATTTTGCTCATAAAATTATGGCAAATATCACAAAACTAGTTATTAGAAACGTCAATCATTACGCCTACTATTCCATTGAGGTGAAAGCTTGCCGTGAATCTTCTCACCTCGATAACACCGCGTGCAGTTTTGCAAGTATGACCTCTGTCCGATCCATGGCCAAACAAGATGCCGATGTCATCGATTCGGAAAGAGTGCGTGTCTACACATGGAATCACACCGTTGGTCACATTCGCATCGACTGGCCAAAGCCAAAGAAACCTAATGGCGTGATTGTTTCTTATCATGCAGAATATAAAAGACTGGATATTGAAAATTCTAAACCATTAGAAGAATGTCTGACCAGGAAAGACCACGAAACAGATGGGATGGGATATTTAATAAAACATCTTCTCCCTGGAAAATACAGCTTTCGTGTGAGAATCACTTCTCTGGCTGGCGAAGGACCGTTCACCGAGAAGATCGAACACGAAGTTCTGGATCCGTTAACGACCTTGGGTTTTGGAGAAGCAGTTGCTATTGTGATAGGGTCATTATTAATCCTCAGTGCACTTTTTATGTTGATTATTTGTTTGAAGCGGAGAAGAGATAAGAACCTTTGGTTGATAGCTTCTGTAAACCCTGATTACATGAATGCCTCTCTATACATGGAAGACCATTGGGAACTGGAAAGAGAGAACGTCCAGATTGACAAAGAATTAGGCAAGGGATCTTTTGGAATAGTTTACGAAGGTATACTAAAACCAGATAATATACCATGCGCCATCAAGACGGTTAACGAAATCTCAACATACAGAGAGTGTGCCGAGTTCTTGAACGAGGCTTCGCTGATGAAGTCCTTCTCTGACGCTCACTTTGTGGTGCGCTTGCTAGGGGTCGTGTCCCAGGGTACGCCACCCCTCGTCGTCATGGAATTGATGGCGATGGGCGATCTCAAGAGTTTCCTACGTGCAAGGAGAGACAGCAAGGATCGTCCTGAGGAGCACCAGACACTTGTGATGGCAGCGCAGATAGCAGACGGCATGGCCTACCTCGAGACAAAGAAGTTTGTGCACAGAGACTTGGCGGCAAGGAACTGCATGGTTGCAGCAGATCTCACAGTCAAGGTTGGGGACTTTGGGATGACTCGAGACATCTATGAAACAGACTATTACAGGTAGGCTTAATGTTATCACATTGAACTCATAATTAATCTGGTCCTAGATACGATTAACTCGATTGTAGACCACCATCGAGTAATGACCACACTTCTATTTTTAACACTAAAAGATAAAAAAGTAGGACATAAATACTTTTGACAAATTTCTCCGCATAATGGCCGCAACCCATCTTTTTATCTTGATATTTAAAAAAATTACTTTGTCGATATTCACATAAATACGGCATATAGAAGGGGATGTAGTAATATTTTTTCAAGGGTCATCAATATGCTCAAAGTTAAAGAGGATACATAAGACGTGCATTTTGGGAAAATTCCTGTTTGCTTGGTTAAATGACAGCACAGTTTTAAATTTTGCACAATTATTCTCTATAATCACATTTTTAAAAGTAAATTAATTTTTAAATTTGGATTTGGTTCATGTGTAGAATTTAAATTTTTTGTGAATTATTTCAGGCTAATTAACAAACATATTGATAATCTACAACAGTGCGTCAACGTCAATATATTATACTTTCTTTACAAATGCATATTTTTATATACGGTACCGGTATGCCTACTTCGGATGCAGAGCTGGGTCGTAACTTAACAGGAGTAAAGCGTTGACTTTTTTTCCTCACCAATGCGTTATGTTCAGCATACCAGTAGCAGCATAATTTAATGAATGTACTATTTAAAAACAACTTTCTTAACTATTCTGTTTTTATCCATATATCCTCAACATTGACATTTAAATATTTACATTTTATTTTGGCAAATAAATTTTTCAAAGTTACTGTTCATTAATAATTAACGATAACGTCAAAGTTACTTTAAAAAAAGGTTAACGTTTCCTTAACTATAGTGCAAAATTATCTGCATGGACATCTTTGCTATGTATGTGATAAAAAAGACAGAAAACCATTTTGTAAAATGTTAACTATGTATGTAACCCAATGGTTGCCAAAACATACAATAGTACATTCAATGTGTGTTTTTCTTCTTTTCATATGCCCGCATTTTTGGCTTACTTGGACATTACGTATTTTCTGATTTTCTAGTAGAGGCAGGTCTCCCTTTCCTCATAGTCATAGTTCATGCAGAGGGAAGTGTATCCATTTGGTCTTCAAGAATGTAATTTTTTAGATGTAAGAAATTTGAGGCTATAAAATTTGTCACTGCAACATCGACTAGAAATAAAATCTTTCTAATAAAAAATTCAAAATTGACTACATCACAATTGTTCACGTTGTTAACGTTTCAGAAATGGCAGCCAAGGGCTACTACCCGTGCGCTGGATGGCACCGGAAAGTCTCGCGGATGGAGTCTTCACCAGCCAGTCAGACGTGTGGAGCTACGGCGTGATCCTGTGGGAGATGGCAACACTGGCCGAACAGCCGTACCAGGGCCTTGCCAACGAGCAAGTCATGTTGCTCGTGCTGGGGGGCGGAGTCTTGGAGTGTCCTGCAGACTGCCCCGAGCAGCTGCACACTCTGATGAGCCTGTGCTGGGGATGGAGACCCGACTCACGCCCGACGTTCCTTCAGCTGGTGGGGCGGGTGGACAAGGCAGTCGAGCTAGGGCTGCGGTTCCAGCTGGTGTCGTTCTACCACACACAGGAGCAAACCCCGGTCAATCTCTACCCCCACCCCGACTCTGAACAGGGCGTCGCCCGATGGACCGCCTCCAACAGGTCCAGCCCGGTCTCGGAGGAGCCCCCTCAGAAGACTTCCTCCTCCGCCAAAGAAGATTCATTCCAATAAGAGAGTTAGTGAAGAATACACATAGATTAATAAGATATGTAACTAATGAGACAAGGTTCCTATGATTAATAGGGCATCGTAGAGGATCTGCTAAGGCAAGCGCGGGAAATGAACACCTGATTAGGTTTCTGGTGATTGCAGCGCTAAATTGTTGACTTACTGATATCATTTTCATATTTCATAAGAAAATCAATGAAAACAAATTCTTTAGTAAATCCTCATTCAACTCCATTCATTTATTTATTTCAAGTTTAAATTGCCTTGTAGCATCTTCCTTCACATAAAATTATCTCACTACTTTGACGATTTAGAAAATATTTTGATTTGATTTAAAAAAGGGGTTCAAATTTTCTCATAAATTCTTGATGGTCAGCGAACTATACTGTAGTTTGCCATGTAGGTAGCCATGCGTTTAAATCCATTTAAACATTCGGATCCTTTCCAAAAAATAAATAAAAATATTTTAAAAATAATTTAGGAATTTGGAACAATTTCCAAATTTTGCACAACAATTTGTTTAGTTAAAATCAATCAATGAATTAGTAAATTTAAAACTGCATCCCATACATTATTTTTGTAATCAATGTTCATGTGAAATGTGATAATAATGAATATTTACCATTTACCCAGACAAAAACAGAAAGCTCAGAGCTTGAGCTCAACTTGACGCTTGTCTCATGGAGTCCTCTTAATGTCACCAAACTATATTAGTCACATTATTGTACCCATAATTATGTATTATGTTCATCAACTGTGTTATGGAAAAACACATAACTGACTTTCTATTAAATATTATTCTAAGTGTAGATATGTAATTAGTTACCAAAGATGAGCCACGTGGTATAGATTGACCATCATTATTACTTATCTCTTGGTAAAAATGAACAATACAAGTCAACTTAAATGTAGGCAATTGTGCCAAAACGTGTGAACTGTGAACTTTACTCTCTTTGGGGTCAAATTTGGTCGTAATCCTAATTGGGAGATGTGTTCGTCACTAATGCCTAATAAGCGCTTGTATCTAGGGAACACTCGTAAACACAAGAATACATGGACTGAAGACATAAATAAATAAATAAATAAATTGTATTTAGAGTCTACCCACTCAGTTATATAACTGGTTTTCAGTGGGGGACAGAAAATCAAAGCGACCAAGCCAACCCTGTAGGCCCTGACGCAATCGACGAGTGAGCGATAACCAACCAAAGATTGATATTTTTAATTGGAAACATAGCAATCAGTGGTATGGACAGTACGAACACCCGCGGATCAATGCCAGAATCAACAAGGCCGATTCAGAACCCTGAATTTATTATGTGCTTCGTTGCTAGGACGGCTCCAAAGTCACCGTTTACAAACTCCTAAGACAAGAACTGATGGACTTAAGTCCAAATCAGAAGTTAAAAAAACTTCTGACTTTGGCGGGAATCAACCTGGACCTTCTGCATTGGAAGCAGATACGCTAACCACAAGACCAACGAGCCCCACACATGCACATCATGTAATGACGTGTGGCGATGGTAGCTATCGGCTGCCACTCAACTAATGTGACCGTGAACTCAAATGACAGTTGAAAATAAGCACACATACATAGTACATACCATGCCCATACTACAGTTGTAAGAAATTTTCTTTAATGTAATTTATTGTAAATAAAAATGAATTTTTATTTTACTGCTATGCCCACCTTGTATTAACAATTATCATGAATGGGGAGAATGGGACAGAGTACTTCTGTATTGTAATTTCAAGTAGTACCTACACATTTAGGCCCCTGATATAAATATTTTGTTACATAACTTAAAACTTAAAAGTTAATCTGTAGGTACTTTTATAAGTTTTTAGTTTACTAATGTACTAACTGTATAAACTTGACTATGCCAGTAGTATTGACCAGATTGATTCATTGAAGTAGGCTCTACAGCTATACCCGATTACTTATATTACCGTATTTACTCGATTATAGGTAGCCATCGAGTAATGATCGCATCACCCCTATTTTCACCACTTAACTTTTCACAAGTTTTTGTTATAAATACCGGTACGGAACTAATGACAAATTAGCATAATGGCTGCACCCCACCTTTTTAACTTGATATTTTTTAATAAACCCGTACCTGAGGCCCATATTCTTATAAATATTAAATACAGTAGATAAGGGCATATGAATGACAACTTGTTATGAGGACAGGCATAATGTAGGACTATCATATCTGTGGCTACCTTGAAAGTTTTAATTTTTTAGTAAAGGAATAGGGAACACTCCTCAAATTTACTTTTAATTTATTCGTAACGTAGTTACTAAAAAATGACGATTCCCCAAAAAAGTCCGTCGTAAAATGTTTTTTACTTAGTTTTATGAGGGTATGAATATTTGTGTTTAAATTCCGCGCGTTAACAGGCCTAGCTGGCTGTGACGTCACAGATATGTATCGTTTCGTCAGTCTGCCGGTAGGAGTTCCACCACCTGGCAAATTCATTGGTTCCTAGACAATTCCTAGCAAAGGCAGTGGGCCCAAGGTCTTGGTTACCATGGAAACCAGAGTCGATAAAGAAGGTTCCCCGGTTTAGAGTCGGTAATCAATCCATGGATCAAACAAAGTACAATGTTGAATAAACAGATTTGCAGATAAGTACCGTAAGGTATTATTTGTTGATAATGCATGTTATAATATGTATATATTTTTATATTATACATTATCATTATTAGGTGTGGGCTCATGCCTCAGGCAAACTATTAGAATACATTAAATTGCTAGACATGGATTTGACTACATTCAGTTCCAGGTTCTCTAGTACACTGCATTTCCTAGCGGACATTCGGGGAACCTCCGGCGAGCGTGTGGTGCAGCGCGCGCGCGGAGATCTATTCAACTATTACATTCTTACGACGCGACGCAATGTCCGGAGCGTTTTAGTCCCACTTCACCACTAGCCAATTTAAAACCTTCATAAATACGCCAAGAATCGTTAGTTTTTTAAAATAAATTTATATTTGTGAGTATTTCTTATTATATTTTATGTCAATTACAATTAAGTTGCATAATAGAGTTGAGGAGCATTCCCTATTGGACAATATTAAACATAATTTTGTGTTTGTTGGTTACGTTGATGGAATGCCAATCAGCTGTAGTAATGAGTGTTTGGGTAGGATCCAACAGCTTACTGTCAAAGTGTGATGGAAGTTGCTATGAGATTCATCAGCTTCCATCACACCACACCTCAAAACTCAAAAGTATGGTAAGCTGTTTGATCCTTTTCCAATTTCAACACTGTCAATCACTTTGGTTTAATTGAAGTAAGACATCGGCATTTATGTTTTCAATTTATTTTCATGATTGCAAATCAAGCTCTCAGAATAATCACGGGAGGTGTAAAATCAACCCCAATTGTTGCCATGGAAGCCAAAACTAACATACCACCCCTGGAGGCCAGAAGAAACAGTTCAGCAGTTTGCCTGCATGAGAAGCTGATAAGACTAGACCGGCTTGAATGGGACAGAGAACCCTATGAACATCTCAAGACACAAAAAACATTCATTACAGCAGTAAAAGAGGTGAAGGAAGGTCTCATCGGGCAATTGAAACACACAGAGAGAGAAAACATCCCCCTACCAAATATAAACATTGCCATACTAGACGTACTACATGAATTGACAGTGGATGGACTGGGCAAGACAAAGGCATCCTACATAGACGAGGAGTTGAGAAAACTAACAATAACTCACATACACAAGAACTACCCGGAAAAGGATTGGCTACACATTTACACGGATGGATCGGCTACCCCAGGTGAGGGACAAGCTGGGGCAGGCATATATTGCAGAGAGTTTGAGGAATCTCACCCTGCAGGGGAAAATGGTAGCTGCTTTGACGGAGAATTGACTGCTATTCTTAAAGCCCTGTACAAAGTTAAAGACTGCCGCAGTGATAAAATTGTAATTTTAACAGACTCAAAAGCAGCAATACAAGCCATAGTCAACAAGGAAGTGGCAGATTCTGCGGTAAGGCAGTGCAAATTACAAATCCTAAGACTGCACAATGCAAACAAGATAATTAAGCTACAATGGATACCATCACACTGCAATGTATATGGCAATGATAAAGCGGACTTCTTAGCTAAGAAAGGGAGCAAAATGCTACAACAGAGCAAACCGATAACTTACAGCTCAGTTAAAGCCCATGTAAATGCTGCAGTTTCTAAGAAAATTAGACAAGAATGGGTCAAAAAGGGACAAGACAAACCATGGCAGGTGTACACCACGCAGCCAAGTAAACCCAAAAGAATATATGATAGACGAACAGAAACAGCACAGTTCAGGTTGAAGACTCAACATGACCTTCTAGGGAAGCATCTGCACCGAATAGGCGTGTTTGAAACCAGTACCTGCAGATTATGCGGAAATGGTGAACATGACAGACGACATCTATATACCTGTGCCAGTCTGGCAAATGAGCGTGACGCAATGCCCAACGGCATGAAGAAGGAGGAAAGGGAGGCTCGTCTCTATTGGTTGACTAGATCAAGCATGATGGCATCATAGGCCAAATGTGGGCATATGAGAAGAAGAAGAAGAAGAAGAAGAAGAAGCAAATTAATAGGAACAGTTTTTAAGATATTATACAAAATACATATTTATTATTTACATGCAAGATTGATTGACAAAACAAGCCAAAACAAGTAGTTACGAAAATAAGTCAATTTACTTCTCAGTTTCATTAATCGGGAAACACTCCCGTAGGTGGAATTGATTTTATGGAAATCAACCCAGAAATTAACAAATCCATCACAGCGGGGTAACAAACCCCAGTCTCCCAATTGCCGGTCGGGTGCTGTACCGGTTTACCTTAAGCTACTGAGACGGTTAACTTCATAACATCTGTCTGGTTGGTGCATTGTAGTTCTGAATGGATGATGAGATGGATTTGGTAATTTTTTTATTGATTTCCATAGTCAATTTACAACTCAAGACAAGTGCAATATGGCCACGATAACATTGGTTTAATTAAAGAAATGTCAACCATTCATATACAAATACAAACCACAAAGCCTACTGCAAGATGGAAGGGAGATGAGAGGGTAGACAGTGTAGTGAGTAGACACCTTCTTTTCACTGTACAACAAAACAGCCACTATACTAAGAAAACACCGAAGTCGTTGTTAGATGAGTACCCGGTAATTTCCTTTTTCCTCCCCTTACCTAAGGCTGGATCCAGCATGGATCTTTCCTACCTAGCTTAGGCAAGAGTGGCGTATTAAGGCCTTACAGTTGACGTGCCCTTATACCAACTAAACTCAAAACCCTTTTCATGTATACCTTATAAATATACAACATTATTAAATTATCAATCAACTTACATGTAAATGTTCCTGGTTACTCAACACATGACTTGCTCACTTGTCTAACAACGAATTTGGCGTTTTCCTAGTCTAGAAGGCACATTTATACCCGGAATGTGAGAGACCCGGGTTCAAACAACGGTTGGGATACATTTTTTTACTTCTAGATTATTTTATTATTTGTGGAAAATTATAGAACATGTTTTGAAATGCATACAATACTAAGGATAACATAGCCAGTACGAAGTACGTGTAAAGATTGCAAGGTTTACTCAATCTATCAGCGGAATGTAAGCATTTAAGATTTGATACACCTTGGTCACTGCATGCATGCATGCATGCAAAAACAAAACCATTGTCATTAAATTAAATCCTACACATTTAAAGCCTATTTTTCAATTTATTATTTCTTGAAGGTTTAAATTGCATTTTGGGCCCGGAGAGCTTATCCCGGGACACCACGTCAAACGATCAAGCAGCGCTCATTGCTTTCATGCAACAGTTTGGCACGTTGTGGGTGAAGAAGTCGCACGTCCGGTCTACTACAACAAACGACCTACAAGTCGGGACCACGTACCCCCTGGACTGGTGGCAGGAGGCCCCAGAGCAAAGACGACTCACGAACGCCACTGGCTATCAAAATGGTGCTTCGAAACGCTCAGACTGACGCCCATAGAGGCAAACGAGATGCGGCCGCTGCAGGCCAGGCAGGCAAACCCTCCTCTTTAAGATGCACCCCTGCGCCCAGCAGCCGCCCCAAAATTCTTTACTGGAATGCTGGAGGCATATCCAAGACAAAATTTGCTGAGTTCCTCTTATCAATCAACAAAGAAAAGACTGACATCTACTGTATTTCAGAGGCAGGACAACATGCCCAGACAGGACACAAAGGCCTTAAAGACCTGCAGGCATCCGGCTACACGCTCCATGTTCTGGAAGCGAAACGCCCCAAAAAGAAAATTGCCTGCGGCCTGATCATTGGCGTAAAAAGCAGCCTTGTGTCCAATTTCAAGGTGATCCACACGATGGGGGAGCAGACAGACCTGATCGAGATTGCTTGCATCGAGGTTTGGATAGAAGGCAGGAAGACCACAACCTACATGATCTACAATCCGCCCAATAATATACCTGAGGCGCTCGAGACCCTGCTTATTACCCACAACACAATCATCCTTGGGGACTTCAATGCGCCAAACAAAGATTGAAACTACGCCAGTACAACTAAAGTCGGACAGCTGGTCGAGGAGTTCACGGCCGCCAACTCGCTCTTGTTGCTTGACCCTGAGGATGACCCGTGGACCAACCTGACCACTAATGGAACAAAGTCGCGTCCGGACCTGGCCTTCCTCCATCAGAATCTTGTAGACCAGTACGCACAGAAAAATCTTGACTGCCCCTCCGGACTCGGTCACAAGATTCTTAAGCTATCCCCAATCAACCAGACGCACCAGAGACCACCGCCACTCTTCAAATGGAACTTCAAGAAGGCTAATTGGGACAACTTCGAATACGACCTGGAACTGCTATCGGAGCAAACCCAAATAACTGGCAACACAAACAAGGACTCAAAACTACTGGTAAAAAACCTTCTAGAGGCAGCTAAGAAAAACATCCCAAGAGGCGCGGTGAAAGACTTCAAGGTCTTTTGGAATTATGACCTGGAGGCACTGCGACAAACAAGAAATGCATGCCAAAAAGATGCCGAAACACAACAATCAGACGAAACAAGAGTATAGCTCAACGAGGCACAAAAGCAGCTCACAGCAGCGATTGAGGAGGCCAAGCACAAAGAATACACAGAATACCTACAGAGCCTTGACTACAGAGAGGATGCGATTAAAGCTCACCACTTCTTCTCGCAACTCTGTGGAAAGTGGTCACAGACGGACGACCGGAATGCTCCACTCCTGCTGAACAACAAAGAAGCGACCTCGATCAAGCAAAAGGCTGAGTTTTTCTGCCGACATTTTCACTCTATCAGCACCCCTGCTGGAAAAAAGAAGTTTCCGGTAGAGAAGCCCAGATACAAAGAGTTGGACGACCCCAACAACAGACTTTTCAGCGACGAGGAGTTGCATCTAGCAATCCATATGCTGGACAAGAAGAAGGCTCCTGGAGAGGACGGAATACACGCCGAGCTTCTTCAGCACTCTGGTCCATTCTTCAGGGAACAGTTTCTTTACCTTGTAAACAAATCTTGGGTAGACCAAGTGCCTCAGAGCTATAAGATGGGAGTCATCACACCCATCCTGAAAAAGGACAAGGACGCGAATCAAACGAGCAGTTATCGCCCAATCGCCCTCACGAGTGCACTTGCAAAAACAGCAGAGCGTATGGTAAACCACCGACTGTAAACCTACCTGGAAGAAAACAACATCATCAGCATAGATCAGGCTGGCTACAGGAAAAACAGATCGACAGTGGACCAGGTGGCATACATCGCTCAACATGCCAAGGAAGGCTTCACCAGACAGGAGACCACCGTGGCTGTGTCCATTGATTTGTCTGCAGCTTTCGACGTCACTGATCGAACCCACGCCATAAAAGAGATGCAGAAGAGCAAAATACCAAACAACCTCATCAAATGGCTGCATGACTTCATCAATCACAGAAGAATAAAAGTCGCCTACAAGGGTGTGAAAAGCGGTACAAGATACATCTCTGCCGGTGTGGCACAAGGCACCATCACCGCCCCAACTATATTCAAAATTGCAGTCAACGGAGGAATTAAGCTGGTCAAGATCCTGCCAGGAATCTATATCAAGGTCTACGCTGACGACTTCTTTGTCTATGTCACAGGCAAGAACCTCGGCGGCCTGCAGATAATGCTCTCCACCGCATTAAGTATGTTGGTTGGCTGGCTTGCATCCCGTCGCTTCATGGTGAACCCTAACAAATCGTGTTACACGGTCTTCACTTTCAAACACGAAGCCCCACCCTCGAGCTGTACATCGGGGGACAGCAGCTCAAAAAAGAGGAGCACGTCACCTACCTCGGAGCCATCCTCGACAAGAAGCTCACCGGCAAGGCCCATTTCGAGAAAACTGCTGAGAAGACTAAAAAGAGGCTGCGTCTGATGCAACGTGCGGCCGGAGTGTCCTGGGGAGCCTGGATTGACACACTGGTTCTCACCTACAAGACTTATGTGCGTCCTGTCCTTGAGTACGGAGCAGAAGTTTTTGTCACCTCGGCGCAGCATAACCTTGATATACTCAGCAAAATCCAGAAGCAGGCCCTTGACTAGCCAGCGGTGCAGTAAAGACAACACCGGTGGCGGCAATGGAAGCCTACTGTAAAGTAGAGCCCCTAATACAGAGACTAGAGCAGAAAGCCATCATACTGCATGAAAAACTGGCGAGAATTGACACATCTTGGCTAGCCTTTCCAACGGCGAGCGCAGCAGGACACACAAATTTTGCCCAAAAGACAACACTCCTAAAAACGGAGCACTGTCCGGACCTGCTACACCATCCTCGACAAAAGCTTGCCAGCCTAGATGTCAATAGCCTTCCAAACTCAACTATCAAAATTGACTTCAATCTTCAAGTGGAAGGTATGGGCAAGAAGGAGGAAAAAAGCCAGTCCGAGCTGAAAGTGCTTATCGAAGCGCATCTGAAGAAGCACTACCCAATATCCGAATGGGTGCATGTCTTTACGGACGGCCCCCGAAGCAGCTCGGGGAGGAATACTGGCTTTGGCTTCCATTGCATCTTCTTTGAAGAGGCGCACTCGATGGCACCAGGCTCGAGCATTTTTGATGCAGAAATAAATGCCATCTCCAGAGCAGCAGAGAAAATCGCATAAACACCAACCTTTCCACTCAAAAAGACAAAATTTGTCATTATCTCTGACAGCAAGGCCGCCATCAAGAAGATCTGTCAGATGGAAAAATGTGAAGAAGCCTCCCTGTCTCTTAAAAAGAGTTTAATAAAAAATGTGATGCATGGAAAAGTGCTTAAAATTCAATGGGTGCCCAGCCACTGCAACATCCTGGGCAACGAGAAGGCTGACGCGCTAGCCAAGTTGGGCTCAAAGAAGTCTGCCCCTGACACGGCGAGTATCTCCTACAACTCTGCCAAAAACCTTGCCAAGGAGGGCCTCAAGACATCCTATGGAAGACTTCAAGAGGCCAAGATGTATCACAAACCATGGCGGGACGAGGTCCTCAAAGGGCCAGACAAATCCTGGACAAGAAAGGTGGCAACAGCGCAGTTCCGGCTGGCCACAGGACATGACGTCCTGCAGCACCACCTGAGTTGATTTCAAATCACAAAGGAACCAGCAACTTGCAAACTATGTACATCGGGTTTTCAGGACAGAGCACACCTCTTCAGCTGCGCCGCACTTAAATCTGACATTGATGCCCTGCCAAATGACCTGAGCGGGCCAGAGAAGGAAGCACATATTTACTGGATAGCCAGGAAGAAAAATGATTGAAAAATCAAGCTTTTGGCATAGGAAAAAAAAAAAAAAAAATTGCAATGGATTTTGCTCATTTTGTTAGTAGTTTTCAGTTAACTGGTTACGGATGTCTGTTTAAAATTTCAGCTCAATCTGTTTGGTCATTTGGCCATATGGGATTGAACAGACAGACAGACATACAATGTCACAACGAAGAGCCGCTCGACTTGCGTTATTAAAAAATGCAGATAAGAAGGTAATGCCAAGATAGTTTGGCCGAATTCTCCGTCAGGATTGCACGATTGGAGTTTGGTCACAGGACTCTTTAAATTGTGGTTCCAGTGGAACTTACACATGGCGGTGACCAAACGTTGATTGTTCTGCACTCTGGTAGGAAATCTGTCAACCACCACAACAATAATGCACTGCCGCCAAAATGCTGTAAAAATTCCTTTTTTATCAACATCCAGACAACTGTGACCAAACCCTGATCGTTCTGCGCTCTGGTGGAAGATTAGTTTGACCATTGCCCTATATTTATATAGTATTCCTACGAAGCAGGTATTACTATTTAATTTAGGCTTCACAGTTTACTTAAACCATTACCTTGTTCATGGTATGTTAATCACGTTGCATCAGTACTCTCTTTGGCCAATGAATTGTCACGACGTGGAATTGTAATCTCCATTAAGTCTTGAGCAGCGATTACTTGACATGAGCATTCATCGAGTGCATTCTCTGCTTCCTTTACCAATAATGCCACGGATCCCTCGAGCTGAATGGATGAAAAATAGCGTTATTGTTGTGAAGGGACAAGAGAGTAGTTTGTTGCAGAGCAAACACACATGCAATTCACTTGAAGTAAAAACAAAATGGTTAATTAAATATAAACATATCAATGCATATATTGATATACAACAGTATTTAATAGGGAAAAGGAATGCAAGAGATGATTGCTAATTGTTATTGTTCGATAAACGTTATTGCAAAGCACACACCTATGGTCCTAACTATACACATGGACAATTGGCAAGCAATTAATTGGTTGGAAGTCAATGGTGATCAGACAAGCACTACCACTATGGCGGGGTCAAGCTAGATGTCAAAAGTAGTTTCATGTCTTCATCAGGGTTGTAATAGTCATGAAATGTTTAGTGGGTATGCATAAGAAAATCTTACTTTTTCCCCACTCACCCTAAACCCTAAGAAAAAAACATTAAATGTATTTGTATTTTGGCATTGTGGGGACTCGGAAATTCAGCAAATAAAAAGCAAATGATTAATTACCAAACACAAGTTATGATGCTGGATTTTTGTTACTAAAACAAGGCACTAAATAATTGGATGAGCAAAGCAAGGACTTCAATTTCACTGACCCCCCGAATTTTATTTGTCTGTTTGCGCCCTACCGGGCAAACGGCATATGCGATCTTGATGCAAATTGGAGGGGACCTTCAAAATCTCTGAACTTAGACCTGCCACGTTTTTGGGTACAATCGAAAAAATATTTCTCATAAATATAGTACTTTTACAATATTTTCTATTTTTAATGAGATATTTTTGTGATATTTAGCTCACGACCGGGCAAACGGCTACTCCGATCTTGATGAAACTTTATGGGAATGTTTGAAATCACTTCATTTAGATGTTTTATGATTTTGGAAAAAATTGAAGAAATATTTCTCATGGAAATAGTGCATTTACGATTTTTCCCCGATTTTTAATGCAATATTTTCGTGATTTGTGGGCCGATTCTGACCAAACAGGTGGGGCTACAACGTTTATACTTTACATGGGCATTAAGGTAATGGTGATGTAGTGCCTTTTGAAACAAAAAATTGAAAAAGTTAGCCAGAATTCATAGAAATAAAGGTATTGATAAAAGCCTTTTACAGGTGTATAATTTCAAATAACTATAGAAACTTGACAACGATCACCTACAATGCGTACAAAAAGCATGACTTTGGGCCTCAAGATATTTTACATTCTATTGTTAATAGTTATTTACCATAGAAATTACTACTAGGCCTACTTTATAAAAATTATCCTAATTTAAACAATTTTTTTAAAAAAATGGAACTTGAAAACGTAATGAGATCCCACTTATACTAAAAAGTAAAAACGTAGTAATCATTGGACAGAAATATAAAAAAAAGCTCATCTACCAACGCGACTGGAAAAAGCGTTTGCAAAGCGGCCTAGTAATGGATAGACTTAACAATTAAGAAGGGTATTCACCCACTAAACTAAAATATTTTTTTTTCATGAACTAGTTATGAATTTACAAACCAAAAAAAAATTGAATCAACCCGACCTGAAAAAAAAAATTGACAAAGTTGGTTATTTTCGAGCTAAGTCCCATCTGCGAAAATCTCCCAAAAGAAATAACATGGTGACGGTCTTTATGCCCTGTGACCTTGGACGATTTAATCAAATAAATATTGGCATCATTGATATTCGGCACCAAATCGACATGTAGATCGCAGCACTGGCGGCGCGCTACGTCACAACATGGCTGGCGTAATTGTGATTCCGGGCTGGAGCGTATATGGCGCTAACGTGTGTTAGTCGCGCCGGTTATGACAATTCGGGGATTATTTCCGATCTGTTCAATCACATTTACCTTTCTCGCACACGCATTAAATAAGATGTATATTTTCATCTACGGTTTGCATTTGTTACGCTCTTTTACAACCACAAGTAGGCGTAATTGCGTAGGTAGGCCAACTATAGCCAAAATTGAACCTTCCTATTCCTATATTTCTGAATGGGATAGGGATGAAATGTAAAATATTATATAATAATATCATCATAATAGTTGGGTATATTATTATTTTTGAGCGTAAGAATATCCAGAAAATAATTCATAAGCAGATTATTATTTATTATTATTTTATTACTACTATACGTAAAGTTGCCCGCCGAAATTGGTATTGGTCCAAGGAATTATTACCAAATTTGAATTTAGAATGTTAAGTTTTTGAAGTGAAACGAGTCTGTTTGTTGTATCAACAAATATTTTGCAACAAATTGATATAAAACTGAACAGCTGAAGTGCAAGGTGCAATATTTAACGTTTTCCCGCGATAATGTAATAACAATAAATAGTACAACTTGTATTATTTTCATCATATTCCCTGAAAATGTCAATAAATTAGGCCTACATCTATACTATAATCCGGATGTTGTCAATTTGTAATCATCGACAAAGTGTGCTTTATTCAGAACATGACGAAACTTCTAAAAATACTTGGCTGCAGAAATTGGTATTTATTATGAAAAATGTTCATTGAAAACGATTTTTCCGAATTTATTACTATACATAGGCCTACCTTTTTTGTTGTTGATAAAAATGCACTACAGTGTAGTAATTTTGAGGTAGCCCATCACATACGAAACAAATTGAATGTAGGCCTATGTGCTATGTAGGCCTGTATGTGTAACAATTGGGAACGGTGTGATAGCCTATTGGCATAAGCATGAATTAAAATTATTGTCTGAAATTGTAAGACGCGATTTAATATGAGTGTCGGTGACGGGCAAAAAACAATAAGTATAATTATAAAAAAATGAACATAAATAAATAATAAATCTATCAAACACAACGGGAAAACTCAGTGGGTGACACCATACTGTCTTCTGACAATATGTTTTCGGACTTTATCCCTGGACTTAAATGTAAGAATAATGTTTTTATTAAGAGTAGGCCCTACCGAAATTTAAATTGAGATCACGATAATTTAAAAGTTGTTATTTAAGTGTAAAGAGTTGTATTTTAAAAGAGAAATGTAGGCCAATGCTTAACCATTCGAGACATAACCCTTGCGTCAGGTGTCTACTTTATGGTGCACTTACAGGCCCCATTCTTTCATTTAAAATTTGTTTTCTTGTGATAACCATAGCACAAATATGTCTTTATTTTATTTCTAACGTTCAACATCCGTAAACAAAACGTATCACGCCGAAAACTCAACTTTTTAGTTACATCTACACGTTCTTCCACGTTATTTGCCGCTGTGTCTACCTGAGTGATCACTACTGCTCGGGTTCTACGTTCCGCCAACAGGGCCGCGCTAGTGTGCTTTTTGGTGCCGAATACTCGACTAACTTTTCTGTAAATCATGTAATTTTGTTTTGTTTTTGTAAATTGGGCAAGTGGTTTGGTCAAAATATTCTGATTGCCAAGAAGAGGAGTAATTTTGGAACAAAATATATTTTTGCTTGTTTAAATAAATAAATAAATAAATAAATAATAATAAATAAATTTTATTTAGAGTCTACCCACTCAGTTATATAACTGATTTTCAGTGGGGGACTTTAAATCAAAGCGACCAAGCCAACCCTGCAGGCCCCGACGCAATCGACGAGTGAGCGATTAGAAAAAATTGCTATTAGAAGGAATGATATGTTTGCTAAATATTATTCCTCTTAGTTTTGTACAAATAATGAATAGAACAAAAGTTAGAGCGTGATGATAAGTGATGACTGATGCGCCATTCAACAGACGTCAACTTGCGAAATGAGGATTTATCCCAACTCATTCCGCCATGTTGCCTCTTGACGTCAGGAGGCGGGTAAAATTCAAGTCGTCAATTGACTATTCTTTAGCACGCGCACATTTTCCACAGATAGCCAACAGCTGATGTGACCAGAACTTATGTGCATCCCATCATTTACATGCTTACTCAAACACTTAGAAGTAGGTATGCTATTTTGTTCCTAGATAATACATTTTTCAAGTTCATTTTTAAGTTCGGCTATCATCGGCTGTACTCGTCACCACCATTGTAGAGCTGCGGAGAAACCACGGATCATGTCATACGGGGGCTCAGAGACATGGGGGAGTGACGTGTATAGATATCCCCCCCCCCCCCCGAGTTAACTGGTTTAAAAAAATGTACTCAATCATCAATAATGCAAAAATAAAAATACCACATGTATTATTATTAACTGGTTGAAAAGTAATGTGCTATCCTATGTACTATGTACACATTATATTATTTATCACATTTTTAATTAGCAGATCACACACAATGAACTTACATCGGCTTCAACACATTGAATATTGTAGCGCTGACTGAAATGATAAAGAATAAGCATCTTGGCATGTATGTTTTTGGCAAAAGCAGCTGCCATGGAGGGTGTTGAGTGACCATTTAACTTGGCTTTCTCAGTAAGGGAATCTTCTAGTGTGGCTTCGTGTACAAGAACATCACTTCCCTGAGCCAATGCACTCATCGGCATTGCGTCTTTTGTGTCGCCGAGGATAGTCAGTTTGCGCCCGGCCTTGGCAGGCCCAGTCACGTCACTAGGATGTATCTGAAGAAAATTTGTCAAGAATCTATACTTGCAGCTGGTATTAAGATGGTTTTTATTTTTTAATAATTGCCATTATCTGGGTAAAACAGATGGTGCATGAAGCTGTTAAAGGACGGCTCTCATCTTGACAAAAGAAAAGTTGATAACATTTTAAGTTTAAGTGATGTTATGAAAAAAAACACAATAAAATCAAAGAACCCTCTGGAAAACAAGCTTTTTGTGTCAGATTTTAAATCCGGCGTGTGCACTTTTGACGTAAATCAGGGCAGTCTCACTAACATACCCGTACCTATATAAATCATATGCAAATTGGTTTACTTTATTGACATTTTGCTTACCTCAGCTTTTTCTAAAACTAAACTGACTAACTGACTGAAAGGAATACTTAAAAGTTCAAAAAAATGAAAGCGATTTGAAATTGTTAAGAAAATGAGAGTTACCGTAATGAAATATGAAGACGATCACATTAGTTTGTTTGATTGTGATGTCACAAAGGATACAGTGACACCCGAGGGCAGTGTAATGGATTCTCCTCTCTTGATGCTGCCGTAAAGAGGTCCCGCCGGAACATTCATAGAGCGCAGAAGTTCAACATTCAACCGCCCAGGTGTATCATGTTCGTGTACCACAAATCCGAATGTGGGAACTCGATGGACCACCACTCCCGCGTACACCTTCACATCGCTGGTTTCACATCTGCAATTTAAGATCAAGAGCAATCTCAATCATCACATCACATGAAAGAAAAATTAGTCTAGCATTCCAGCAAACCCCTTTGTTAAAATAAAACTAGGGCTGGGCAAAAAATTGATATTTCGATATGATATCGATAATTGGAAAAAATTTAGATATCGATGTTTGATTTCATATCGAAATATCGAAATTTTCACAAAAAATGCAAAATTCCGAAATTTTGGTGGAGGTGCCGGGTAGGTAGTCTATAAATTACCCTGGCTGGTGCATTTGCTGGTGGTGCCGGGTCATAAAATGGGATTGTGAGATCTTAAATAGGTCTATGGTGACACCTTATCAACCCTATTTGGCCAAAATTATGAAAAAAACACTCTAATAAAAAAAATTGATTTTTTTAAATTTTTTTATTTTACAAACAATTACATTTCGATATATCGATATCATATCGAAATTTTTTGTGTGATATCAATAATTGAATGATGTGTCATAGCCCAGCCCTAGTTAAAACAGACGATCTCGGTTTTACCAGAAATTGAATTTTGAATTTTCAAAACAAAAAAAAAACATTCAAACGTGGGACTGCCCATGGTTTGCTAATAAACGTATCCGCACGGGATGTATGCAGCCTGGCGGTGGCCATGCAGTGACGTCACTATACGTGGCCCACGCACTAGGCAGGGCTTTAGCAAATCTGTTACCACTAATACTATGCAAGTAGGCCTACTATGACTTAGCAACTTAATTTTTTTTGCCTTGAATTGAATCAAGGTACCTTCTGAGAAGCCTGTTATGCAAACTGAGACAATTCCTTTAAGTTAAGGCCATACAATTGAGGTAATTGGAAATACCCAAAGTTTCATTAATTTTATTTACTAAATGTCACAAAGAACAAGTGAAAGTCTTAAAATTGAATTTCAATATAACCTATTTTTTTGTAAATCAATCCAGAAATTACAAAATCCATCTCAGCAGGGTATCGAACCAAGGTCTCCCAAGTGCCATTCAGGTGCTTTACCCCTAATCTATCAAGAAGGTTAATTTCATATTCATCTGGATTGATGGTGCATTGTAGATCTGAATAAATCAATGCTGATGAATCTACAATGCACCAACAATCCAAACGTTATGAAGTTAACCTTCTCGGTAGCTTAGGGGTAAAGCACCCGACGGGCAACTGGGAGACCAGGGTTCGATACCTCGCTGAGATGGATTTTTTAATTTCTGGATTGATTGGATGCGCGTAGCGAGCGAAACGAAGATTCCATTTCACTACACTGGAGAAAAAAATCCGTTTTTTTTTTCTTTTTTTCTGTTTGTATTTTTGTGTGTCTGTTAACATGATTCCGGCTAAACCGATACTCCAATTGTGATGAAATTTTCTGGAGGCCTTCAAAATCTTTGAAATTAGAACTGCCACGTTTTTGAGCGCAATCAAAATATTATCTCTCATGAAAGTCGCAATTTTACGATTTTATAAATTTTTAAAAACAATTTTTCGACTTATAACATCTACCTACATGCTTCATCCGATTGTAATGATTTTTTCACAAAACCTTAATTTTATGAATTCATATATTTTTATGAAATTTAAGCGCAATCAAATTATTATTTCTCATATAAATCGTAATTTTACATTTTTTTGATTTAAAAAAAAATTCTTCGACTTATAACACCTACGTGCTTTATCCGATTGTACTGATCTTTTCACAGAACTTTAATTTTATGAATTAATATATTGGTGTGAAATTTTAGCACAATCGAAAAATTATTTCTCATGAAAATCACAATTTTACGATTTTTTTCATTTGAAAAAATTACGAATTTTTTTTGTTTTAAAAATGTCTTTGACTTAGTAATGATTTTTTCACAGAACAACAGAAAATCTGCATAACACATGGCAGCTCAATGCACCAATTACGCTCATCCAACAACGCGCCTGAAAAAGCGTTTGCGAAGCTTCCTAGTTTACAAAAAATCAATTACACCTACGGAAGTGTTTCCCGATTAATGAAATTGAGAAATTGAGAAGTTGAGAAATAATCAACTGTTCTAATAATCTCCGCATTTATAATTGTAATAACCTATTACCAATAACAATAGTATTGGTCTTCTACCTATAGTATTGCCTATTACTTGCTTACTGCATTAATGGTAATAACAAACTAACATACACATTCCACATGTGTTCCGGTTCTTTTGTAATGTGCGTAATGTCTTTCCCTCTCTCTTCCTGGGGATGACAATTTCCTGTTGACGTGTGATCTACGCTCCAACTATTCCAGTCTTCTGGCAACTGTTCTTCCACTGGAATGAGTTCATGTACCTTTGAAAGAATTATGATTGATGAGTGATGAGTATAAAAAGTAGGCCTAAAAGAAATGCATCAGAAGGTGATGAATAATATAGGCCCAATTATTTTGAATTTTGACTTTAGTTGAACTAACAGTGCACGTCTGTAGACTATAAAAGTTAAAAATTCCCAGCAGTAAACATTGTTTAGATTTGCTTAGTTTACTACAAAATTAGGCTTAAGTAGTGGTGGCCTATAGGCTACCTACCCTACTATAATAATTAAAAATAAAAATAAATAAATAGGGTTTACAACAACATTCCTCATTAGTCATTACATGCACTTGAGTAAACTAAGAGAGTCGGTTGAGCGATTCAGTCACTGCCTGATCCTTGATCGAAGAAGGAGATTCTACTCTTGGAATATTTTGTTATTTATTTCGTACTTTGTAGTTCTCTGTCTACTATGTGCAGGTGAAGATAGGTTATTTTTGTACTTACAATATATCGAAAGGGAAGAGGAGACCGGGAGAGACCAAGAGATTCACGAACATATCTTCGCATGCCTAGCGGTCCGTATATCTCCAGCAAAAAGTTTGGTCTTTCAATTACCTGGTTGCCCAATGTACAGATTAATCCTGGTAAGCCAAATAACTGCAACATTAAAACCCCTGTAAATCAGTAATACCTACCTACCAATAAAACACTGTATGTGTTAATTATTATTATTTCGACAATCAACATACATGATCACCATGAAGATGTGTGATGAAAATCTTTTTGATGTGCCCTGGACGTACACTACTCTTCTGTAGCTGAACTTGTGAACCTTCTCCGCAGTCGAACAACCAAACGTCACCATCTGTAAAATAAAATGGATATAGTGAAATGAGCCTGCACAAGTTGACATGTATATAGTGAGACGAGCGAGTCTAAAGAAGATATTCAAAGTTATTACCGTACGCTGCATTAATAATTGCTACGGTACTAAAGATTGTCGTTTAATTTAGATTTACCCCCATCTTGCCCAATTTATTCACAACAACAACTTCTTTGAAGGTTTTGATATTATTCATCCAGGGTTGAAGCTGTTTTTGTCAAATGTTTGTGTGTATTGAAGGCCTATTATCAGTCATTATTATTGTCGGCCTAATGTCTGAATGCCAGTCGAAGGAAGGTGAAACTTGCCGAAATATTGCAGTAGGCTATTAAAACAATTTTTCCTACAAGAATAGTGAAAAAGTTCATTAGGAGGGAATAGGACACATTTTTCAGTTAACAAATAGCTATTTGCTCGGCCTAGAAGCATCCAACATAAATATTATGAAACTATGCAAAGTCGTCAATATAGCATACATGGACAGCCACTCATAGATTTTACAAATTTCAGAATTTTTTTGCAAATACAGGTAGCTAGTCAATTTTGGACTTTTTTAACAAAATACTAATTTATTTTTTAGATATTATTTTAAAACCAATTTTAGCCTAGAAATGTGTTACTGTAGAGCCCTATATTTCTACTTCCTTTTAGATAGATATTTTATTTAGGATTGCAAACATAGGCTATGTATGTTACAGACAATTACATTGAATTGTGTAATCCTATTTTCTAGCACACATCAGATCAAACAACATGAAATTCAAAATATAGATCTACCTAATAACATAATACTACTATAACAACATTCAAATTATTTCATGAAGTTGAACAAAGTGAATCAAATGAATTGATTCATGGAATTAAAAATTGAATTATGAAGTTGAAAAAAGTATACTCAAATTGAGATTGATTGTATTGAAATGAAATGAAATAATACAAAATTTAAATCTTCAAAGTAGGCCTTTACGTCTATAGAATAATATTAATAGGCCTTTTTCCTTAGGATCTCTGTGAGGCTATGATTTCGTGATATCTGTTCAAAATCTCAAATATCTGTGATATCAGTCAGACGAGCGAACAGCAATTTGCCTAAAACGCATGTCCAATACTCTCATAAACTAAAATACAATGTTTTTGGTCACTCCAATGGTGGATGGAGCTAGCCATACTAAAAAGGGGGATCTCTATGCACCCGGCAACACCACCACAAGTTATAAAACCCGATGATTTTTTATTTCTTCTTTCTTCTTTTTTCTTCTTCTTTGGTTGTCAAACCTACGCTTGTAAGACATTAAAAATTGAAATGACAAATGTCATAAGGCTGCATTTAAGCCAGCCAGTAGGTGGTCTACATGCATGTTTTAACAATTTTGTATTAGCCTACCTACCCTTCCGTATTTTCCTTGTGATTAAAGCAATAGGGCATGCAGGGTTTGTCTTTCACTTTGCCAAGTTGTTGATCATAACCATTTGAAATTTCATAAATTATTAGACGAGGAAGCGGAGCGACTGATAATACAATTCAACTCAAACAGCACTTATTCTGTGATTCTGTACGTGTGTATACGTAAAAAATCAGCCGAATTGCTGAATAGATTGTGCTGGAATTTTAAACAGACATCCGGTACGAGTTAACTGAGAACTGATAACAAAATCAGCTAGATTCATTGTGATTAAAACCTACAAGAAATAATAAATTGAAAAATAGTCTGCAAATTCGTAGGAATTATTTTAACGACAATGGTTTTGTTTTTGAAAAAAAAAAAATGTTCGAAATTTGTCAGGCTGTGAAAATGCAGTGCCCAAGGTGTATCGAATCTTGCACGCTCAAGGTACCCCCAAATTCCGCTCGGAGATTGAGTAAACCTTGCAATCTTTACATGTATTTTGTACTGGTTATCAATAAATAAATAAATAAATCTGTATTTTTAGAGTCTACTCACTCAGTCACACAACTGATTTTCAGTAGGGGACAGTAAATCAAAGTGACCAAGCCAACCCTGCACGCTCCGACGCAATCGACGAGTGAACGATAATCAACCAAAGATCGATATTTTTAATAGGAAATATAACTATCAGTGGTATGGACAGTGCGAACACCCGCGGATCAACGCCAGAATCAACAAGGCCGATTCAGAACTAAAAAAAAAAATTATGATTTTTTTACATTTGACCGTCAATTGACGACTCGAAATGGGCGGAGCTTAAAATGATTGATAGGTCACGTGACTAGTATTGGGTATAAATCCTCATTTCGCAAGTTGACGCCTGATTCACGGCGCATCACTTATCACGCTCTAACTTTTTGCAGGGTTGGCTTGGTCGCTTTGATTTAAAGTCCCCCACTGAAAATCAGTTATATAACTGAGTGGGCAGACTCTAAATAAATTTATTATTATTTATTATTCTATTCATTATTTGGACAATACTTAAATGAATAATATTTAGCAAATATATCATTCTTTGTAATAGCGATTATTTTGATTTTTTTGACACAGTCGTTAGCTTGTTATAACAATAGTAGTACCTTTCACCAGGATTGCCTGGACACTGGTCCCCGCACATCCCAGGGGTATGATATGCGCAATACAGGACAGAAGCGTCCACATAGCCTCTACATACCCAAGACCGTCTTGTGCGTGGCGAAGAGTCACAACCTTCCCGAGGTGGTACTGAGCTTTGCAAAACACAGCGGATCTAGAGGAGCAACACCTCGAACAAAATAACCCCACATGGGAAACCTAGGATAGGGCAATGCCTTAGTGCTACACATAGGACTGGCCTACCTAGAGTGTCGTCCTTGCAGCAGGGGGACGATAAAGGGTGGAGGCGGAAGAACCAATAAAAAGGCCAACGGCTGCACCCATAGCCCCAGAGAGGGTGGGCTACTGTTGAGGGATATGTTAGGGGTGTTGGCTGACCAGCGTCTCTTAAACAACCTGCCAAACAACAATCATGGGCAAACGACCTAATTTGAATGGAATGCGGCTAGGGCGTCCCCCACAGCAAGCGACGCGCTGCCCCCAGGCAACCAGGAGGCCAGTGAAAAGTGTGCTACTGGAAGGTAAGAGCGAAGACAAAAATGTTATTAGAATAGGCACCATCAACCTCATCACCCTCTCGGGGAAGGTGAATGAGGTGGTCGATGTTATGGTGGAAAGAAGGATCGACATCTTGGGGCTGAGCGAAGTGAAGTGGAAGGATGAAGGAAAGTTAGAGTTGAACGGTGGGTACAGGCTATGGTGGAGCGGAAATAAAGAAGCACGAAGAAATGGAGTGGAATGGAAGGAAGAAGTGATAGAAGTACGGGAAGAAGGAGACAGGATTATATAAAGATAAGGATTAAAGTAAGAAATGAGGAATGGGAGATATGCCAAATTTATGCTCCACAAGTAGGGTGCGATCAGGAAGTGAAGGATGAGTTCGAAGAACATCTGGAAGGGCTGATTGGCAGACGTGATATTATCATACTAGGAGATTTCAATGCCCAGGTTGGTGACGAAAGGCGAGGGTACGAGGAAGTAATTGGAATGTATGGATACGGTAGGAGAAACACAGAGGGTGAAAGGCTGTTAGACCTGTGTGCCAGAAACGGCCTGGTAATTGGAAACACGTGGTTCCAAAAAAGGGACAGCCACAAAATTACCAGGTATAGTTGGAACGGGCAACAGAAGACACAGATAGACTATGTGGTTGTTAGTAAAGACAAGCATAGGAGTCTGAAGGATGTAAAGGTCATTCCAAGTGTAGGACTAGATGGAGACCATAGGCTGCTAGTAGCAGATATCCAAATAGAGGGAAGTGTTCGAAAGAGAAAAGAATTTGCGGAAAGAAAGCTCAAAGTATGGAAATTAAGTGAGACGGCAGTCAGAGAAGAATATCAACAGAGGATTAGGAAAGAGATCCCAAAGGGAGAGATCCAAGGAGTGGAGAAAGAATGGGAGGCGTTTAAGAGAGCACTGGTGCAGGCAACAGAGGAGACGTGTGGAAGGACAAGTGGGGTAAGAAAAGAGATGGTAACAAGCTGGTGGAACGACAAAGTAAAGGAGAAAGTACAACTGAAAAATAGAACATGGAGGGAGTTCATGAAGGACAGAACAGATGAAAAGAGAGAAGCTTACAAAAACGCAAAGAGGGAAGCACAAAGAACGGTTAAAGAAGAGAAAGCAGAAGATTGGAAGAAGTTTGCTAAGAACTGGAGAAAGACTCAGAAGGAAACAAGAAGATGCTGTATGGCATAGTGAAGAGTAAGAGGAAGGAAAGAGGGGGACAAAGGTACCTAACGGATGACTCGGAGAGACTCATTACAGATGCAGAGGAGGTCAAAGGAAACTTGGAAAGAGTATTTCAATCAATTGCTGAATGCAGGAGCAGATGCAGAAGCAGAAGACAGAGATGTAGAGTTGGATCGGGTGACGGAAGAAGCAGATGCGAATGGACCGACCTGGCAAGAAGTAGAGATGTTATTAAAAAAGATGAAGAATGTGAAGACTGCAGGAGTTGACGAACTGGTGGTGGAAATGATCAAAGCTGGGGTTCAGTTGTTATGCATTGGCTTTACAGAGTGATCAGAGTGCTATGGAGAGAGGGAAAAGAAGGTGCCAAGAGATTGGGAGAAAGGGGTGATTGTCCCAATATACAAGAAGGGTGATCGAAAAAATGTAGTAACTACAGGGGGATCACTTTACTATGTCACACAGCAAAGATTTATGAAAGGATTGTTGACAGAAGAATAAGGGAAGAGGTTGATCACATGTTGAATGAGGAACAATACGGTTTTTAGAATGGGGAGAACCACAATAGATCCTATATTCATACTTAGACAGGCCATGGAAAAGAGTTGGGAGCTGGGTAAAAAAATGAGTATGGTCTTCCTAGACATCGAGAAGGCTTATGATAGTGTGCCAAGGAATGTAGTGTGGGAAAGCTTGGAAAGAAAAGGGGTGGACAAAGGACTGATAGACAGGGTTAGAACTTAGAAGTATGTACATAGTATGTGAAAGCTGTGTAAAAACACAGTTTGGGCTGTCAGGGTGGTTCCAAATAACACAAGGACTGAGGCAGGGAAGTGTGCTGTCACCACTGCTATTTATAATAGTGATGGATGACATCCACAACAAAGTAAAGATGGAGGGAACGGAAGAGGTAGAGGTTATGCTGTTTGCCGATGATTTCGTGGCATGGTCGGAGCATGAGGAGGTACTCCAGAGGTACACAGACCTGTGGAAGAGGCACATTGAAGAGGCCGGCATGAAGATAAGTGTGATCAAGAGCAAGGTTGTTACTATGCCAGGAGAAGGAGATGTAAGGAACTACCATGCAGAGATCAAGATTGGAGCAGAAACCCTGGAGGTGGTGGAGAGTTTTGGATACCTAGGAAGTGAAATAATGGCAAGCGGGAAGATCAAAAAGGAAATCACTAACAGAATCCAAAAGGCCAGCAACTTCTACCAGTGCGTAAAAGGCCTGGTGTGGGATAGGGAAATACCTATACAGTGCAAGATGACACTATACAAGACCTACTTCATACCGATCCTCACATATGCGGCAGAAACCTGGACTATGGGTGACAGAGAAGAAAGCCAAATTCAGGCGGCGGAGATGAGATTCCTGAGGAGCACAGTGGGCAAGACAAGAAGAGATAGAATTAGAAATACAAACATCAGAGAGATGCTTGGGGTGGAGAAGTTAGGTGACAGGATGGGAAGGACACGTCTGAGATGGTTTGGGCATATGAAACGAATGACGGAAGAGAGGATGCCCAGGAGAATGTATGAGAAAAGAATCGAAGGAAGAAGAAGACGGGGAGAGATGGAAGGAGACCATAGCAAGAGACCTACATACTAGAGGAGAGAGCTGGAAGAATGTAGCAGAGACTCGATTGTGGGAGGATAGGAAGAAGTGGAAGAATTTGGTCGCGAAACCCAAGCTGACCCTGCCAGAAGCAGGAAACGGCGATGGATAATGATGAACAATGTACGCATCATACATGTGAAAATTATCAATGACTAAAGTTTTCTCTATAAGATTAACTTTATTAAGTTCAGTTTTGAGTTCATCAACTCGGTTACCAAACATTTACAACAATAACCACATATTCTGCACAAATGCAGGGCACTGACAAGAGTCAACAACAACCTTGGTATTTTCTTATGCGCTCTTTGAATTCAGAGACATTTCTAGGCAATGGATTTACAACTCTTTCATCCAAACCATTCCAACTCTTGGTCACAGAACCAAGAAAGGAGTGTTTACCTACATCCGTGTTACATTTGTGAACAAATATCTTCATACTATGATCTTTTCTACCTCTAAATGGTGCAAAAATAATCTTTTTATTTAGGTCATCCCAAGCCGGTTGACCTGTAAATACTTTGTAAAAAGCACACAGTTTAGCATTTATTCTACGTTCATGTAATGATTCCCATCCTAGATCTACCATCATTTCACTTGGACTATGTCTCCTTCCATATTTACCTAGTACCTTTCTAATTGCTTTTCTTTGCCCTTATCAGTATGTATTTTTGAGTGTGGGTCCCACACTAACCCAGCATACTCTAAACAAGGTCTAACAATTTCAATGTATGCTTTCTCCTTTACCTTTTCACTACATCCTCTCAAGTTTCTCATCACAAAATTTGTTTGTTTATTTCCCTTACATATAACTTGGCTTACGTGCTCTCCCCAATTTAATTTATTATTTAACAGTGCTCCAAGGTATTTACAATTTTCACGATACTCTAAACTTTCTCCATCAAGCATATAGTGATAAACATTCGTTTTATGCTTGAGTGTAAATTTAATTAGCTGACTCTTAGCTGCATTCATTTTCATTCTATTGGCCTTGATCCATTCCACTATTTTGTCAATAGCTTTTTGAAATCTGAGACAATCATCCATATTGTTAATTCTCATATATAATATGCAATCGTCTGCAAAAGTCTTATAAACACATCTCCATCCAGACCTATCCCTATATCATTTATGAATATTAGAAATAGAAGTGGGCCAAGAACACTTCCCTGTGGAACCCCTGATAAAACAGCTACTTCATCAGAATATTCATCACCTACTTTAACAACTTGCACTCTTCCTGTGAGCCACTCATTTATCCATTTCACTATTCTTGGGTCTATTCCTAATTCATTTATTTTACTCATCAATATATCATGAGGTACCATATCGAATGCCTTGGAAAAATCTAGTAGTATTGCATCAACTTCCCCTTTATTGTCAACCTCATCAGACAGCGATGTCCATTTTTGAGTAAAAGGTAGCGGTTTGTACAGTTGGCCAAGCAAAAATAACTGGCAAAAAGCAACTACAGTTAATATAAAAACTATACTTCGCATCTAAGAGTGGAGCGGATCGGTGTTCTTACTTTAGTGATCATGATTTGATAAGTCATAGTTCATGACAAGTAGTTCAAGTTCATGACAAGTAAGAAACTTCTATTTCATTTATTTGACAAAAAACTACTGATCGGATTTCGACAAGACCTCCTTAAAAATATGCATCAGACTGTTAAGAAAAGAAAGAAATAAACTTTCTAGATAGAAAATGCACTGAACAAAAATTTACAGCATAGAGTAATATGCAGCGTGCACTTTTTCACGGCTCATCCGCACGTCAAGAGTGCGTATTTTAGATAAAAACACATACCCTGCATGTTAGTACTCTATGCTGCAAAGTTTCGTTCAGTGCACTTTCTATCTAGAAAGTTAGTTTATTTCTTGTTTAAACAGTCTGATGCATATTTTTAAAGAGGTCTTGTCGAAATCCGATCAGTAGTTTTTTGTCAAATAAATTATTGAGAAAACTTTAGTCATTGATAATTTTCACATGTATGATGCGTACATTGGTATAACAAGCTAACGACTGTGTCAATCAAATCGAAATAATCGCTATTACAAAGAATGATATATTTGCTAAATATTATTCATTTAAATATTGTCCAAATAATGAATAGAATAAAAGTTAGAGCGTGATAAGTGTTGCGCCGTGACGCAGGCGTCAACTTGCGAAATTAGGATTTATACCAACTAATTCCGCCATGTTGCCTCGTGACGTCAGGAGGCGGGTACAATTCAAGTCGTCAATTGACCAAATTTGAATTTGACCAGTCAAATCCCATCCCTAGAAATAAATACCTGTATACCGTAGGTAACAAAGTTGGATCCGAAAATTTGTGGAGTGATATAGACGTAAACAAAATAATAGATTTAGTAATCAAATAGTATAGTATGGTGCCATAAAGAATAGACTATGTACTAGTACTGTGTATTGTATTTATTAGCATCCTGTTGACTAGGCCTATAGCACAATACAATAATATAGGATTTACCGTACTTACTTTCAAATTTTAAGGCAGTGCAGCTAACACCTCTTGCAGCAGTGGGATAGCAGGATGCTGTACCAAGGAATATGAGCTGCATGGTTCACTAACAGTCAGGTAGCTAGTCAAGTACGCCACTCATCTCAATTCAAGACTCACCCACCTAGAAATAGAGGGATTCACCAAACCAACAATTATTTTAGTTATCATAGGTAGGTAGGTAATATTGTTGGTTTACCTAGGTTTTCTTTATATAAGGCCTAATCACAGCATCAATGCTTACTTCAACATCTAAGTCTAATTCAAATTATATAGCCTATTATTAATTTGAATAGGGTACTATGGTAAATTCAAGTGGTATTGAAAAACTTGCTAACGCTAACGGGCAACAAAAAATAATAAATAATGCTGGTTAGGAATGATAAGGGAATTCAACCATCATGAAATGATCAATATTTTGTTCAGGATTGATCACAGTAGGTACATACATTGTAGGCTGAGCCCTATACTAGTAACTTAGGCCTAGGCCTATATTAACTAGGCTAGGGGCCTACATACACAAGTCCTCACCAATCGACATTGATGAATACAAAATAATTGATTAAATTATCTTCGAGCAGCAGATAAGCTATAGCCTATATTTTAGCTGCTCCATTGGAATCCATTAGAATCAGCGGGTCAATGAGCGAACAGAAACCTACTTTAAATAAGAGGATACATTCATAACATTTAAATGAATAACATAGGCCTATGAAAGAAACATTAAAGAATAAGGTTTCTTCAAACTTACAATTACCGGTAAGTAGGTCTATCGATTCTTAGTAGCGTACGATTTTCCGTGATTCTTAGCTCTTTACCGGGCAAACCGTTACTCCAATCTTTATTAAACTTTGAAACAATTAAGAGTTGCATGCCCTCAAGTGCCTTCGAATGATATTATCATCCTCTGTAGACCTGCCAAGTTGGCCTTCTCCTAAACACAGTCATTAGACCTAGGGTAGGGGCATAAGATGCACGCAAATGGTAGAGGAGATGAGTTATTGGGAGAACCACGAAGATCGATGAAGACTGATAAGGTTAATAAAAAAGATGTAGGCCCTTGTATAGTGTTTATAGGGACCATTAGGGGTGGGGGGAACTATACAGATTAGAGCTAATTATCTAGGCAGACACGATCATAGCCTATATGGAAATATGAGAGAATGGAAAACAGACAGTCTGGGAAAGTAGCCTAGGCCAACTCCGGGGAAAACAACGGTTGATTGGAACGGGTTCAGTGAGAGGCACGTGGAGATTGAGAAATTCAAAGAATTCTCCAGCTCTTTCAGCCAAAGCCCATGACGGCGGTGGAGGAAACCCAAAAAGGAGTGATGGGTGATCATGGGTAAGGTAACCAGACATCCCGGTTTTACCGGAATCGTCCCTTTTTTTGTGGCCTGTTCCGGTGTCCCAAAAATAGTTCTCGGTATGGCAAAATGTCCGGTTTAAAGAGTTCATCCAATTAATTCGTATTTTCCATTTAAATTTATATTAAAAAAACTAGGGTAGGGCCTAGGCCTAGGCCTAACTAGGCTAGCAGGTAGGGTTAGTTTAGCCTTAGGCCTACCTATTAGCCTAGGCATATGGAAAACCAGCAATGACTGTCAAAATTTTTAATCTGAGAAAACCAATCAAATATATGCAACAGAAACTTGTTGCACAAATTCTCAAACATAAACAACGACATTAAAAATCAATTTATGTCAATTATTAGTGCTCTGCACTAGGCCTAGGCCTAGGTCTATAGGCCCTAGGTAGGAGGTGTAAGGTCTTCCTAGTAAAAGTAGTAATTATGCTTGTCTGAAAATGAAACTGACTTTAGGCCCTAGGCCACATAACTCACAGATGCGACTTCAGTTGCAACACCACCTAATACAGCAAGTAGAAATGGTAGCAACACATCACAAACGGGTGTTTACTATTTTGGATGCTTCAGACCACGTGCTTCACAGCTGATCGCAGCTGATCCACCCGGGTTGCCAGATATATGAGCGCTGATGTCGCCGCGGCAACTTTTGAAGTCGCCCAAAAGTCGCCCAATCTGGCGCGGCGGCCCAAATGGGGGGGTCTGGGGGGGAACGCCCCAGAATTGCCCGCAGGGCGTTTTTTTTTTTTCATGTTTTATAAAAGGTGTAAATTTTTGACTCTACGGAAATATTGGAGAATTTAGGGGAGTATATTTATGGGTATATTTTACTAGGCACAATAGGTAAAAAAAAAACTCTAAAATCAAAAGTTAAATTATATTCTTTACTCACGTGCTGAAACGATAAATCCTTGTAAAATCGGAGCCACTAAAATGATAAACAACACCATCAACAGTTCCACACAACTTCACGTATGCGCACGTGCGGTCAAAAAACAACTGAGCTAGCTTCTGAAACGATACAGTTTAAAGATCAGCTATCTTCGACATTCCACGTCTTGTATCCTAATGTGACATTTAATTTTAAAAAAAACGCCGCGGGCCGGGCAAAAGTAGTCGGGTAATGAGTTTTTCTGTATGATTTACCTAATATTTAAATTACAAAATACTATTTAACAATGGGAAAAATTTCTGATAAAATTATTTGTGTTTGAAGCACGCGTAGATTTAGAAATTTTTGGAAAGTTTGGATTTTCGTGAAGTAGCCCATTTCGGCGACAGGCGACTTCCGAAAAATTTGGTCGCTAAAAACATTGCTTGGTCGCCCAAACGCGACCCTGTGATCCACAACCACAGCCTTAAGTTTTCAACATTAGAAAGGCAGTGGTTTTAAGGTAAAAAACATGACGAGAAGAAAATCACTGCCGAAAATTTGTGAAAATGGAAATGGAATGGAAGTTGTCGACCCTGTAGGCTGCATCAAGTTGTTGTTTTAAGGCCTAAGGCCTACGTGCACGCA